>DF240271.1:0-36767 GCA_000507305.1 Breviolum minutum Mf 1.05b.01
TATATATATATACGTGTCTAAATCCAGTCAATCCTACGGAACTGCATGGAATTTCAGACATGCCGCTGCAAAATATTATTCATCATGTCAAGAGGTTTTTGACATTGCATGATGAGGCGACAGACACGATTTCGAAGCATAGAAAACACGTGTTCGTTAAATGTTTGGCAAGGCATTGGCTCATTTTGATGTCTGACTGGATCCAGAAAGTATTGGAGCATGAGGACAGTGGCATTTCGTGGGTTGTGGGAAGGTCCCAAAAATATTCCTAAAATCTTCTTGACCTTCTCAATTCTCTCAAGTGGTGTGAGATTGTAGGCTTCCAGTTCTCTTGCAGAATGGTGAGGTCGCTACAAGCTCACAGCAGCTTGAGTTGCTGTGTCCTTATAGTGACCTCACCAAAGACCGGGCTTGGTCTTCTATGCTTCGAAATGTCTGGCACCTAGTGATGAACTGGGTGATTTCATTGACCTTTCCATGGATTTTGGGATCTTTTATTTTTGACTCAGGGGCCAAGAAAAACATCCAATATGGTGAAATTGTTGGAGAAAATGGAGCAAGTATGAGGACAGTGGTATTTCTTGGGTTGAGGGAAGGCAACCCAAGTCTTTCCTGGAATAATGCTAGGTCTTGATCTATTTGATCTTTGCCAGGGTTTTCATGCATTTTTGCATTTTGAGTTGAAAACCTGTCGGATAACTTTTTGAGAAAAATCCATCTGTTTCCTTAGGATTCGACACGGCGAATCCTCAACGTTTCCTCAATCAATCAGGACACCTTCTTGCAGCGAAGACATCTGAAGACAATGACACCTCAGCCATCGAAACCTGTTTCCGGTGGAATGGTGATGCTGCCATTTGCTCCATTCGACATAGTTCAATTGCATCGCATTCAATGTGGCAGCTCGAAAATCTGTTATGCAAATGATCCTGCTACAAACTTGTTTTCTTTGAATGAGAGAAAACAATGTTGTAGAAGGATCATTTGCATGCCCGATTTTCGAGCTGCCAGATTGAATGCGATGCATCCTGCCATTCCGGGTAGTACTCTTGTGCCATGATGTGCCATTCAACACAATTCGATTGCATAGCATTCAATTTGGAAGCTCGAATATCGGGCAGCAGATGATGTTTTTTTTTGAAGAGATGGACAGGACAACCAGTGCTGTGTATGGGGGCTGTATTTGTGTGAACACGCAACACGAATCCAATGTTGGCATTATAGGAACTTTGAGCCCCGCGGATGATGAATGTCCGCACTTGGGACCCAAAAGTCCAAGTCGTGAGGTTTCACCTTCAGCAATTTTCTGTCGCAGGGTTTCTGAGTGACAGGTTTCTGATGAATAGAGTTTGGCGATCAGCCGCACACAGTCAACAGAGGCTGCCAAAAAAAGTGCTAGAGTACCCTGTGCTACAATGGAATTTTTATCAATGTCTGAGTTTTGTAGCAATGAGGGAATAGATACAACTATTCCAATACTCCGCTACAATCGCAATAGTTGCGGGCTTTGAGGATGGTTGAGCATGAGTGGTTTTTCGCTCTCCTGCTTTGCTGGATGGTTGACATCATAGCATCTTGGCCAAGATGAGCTTGAAGGTGATTTGGTCGCTGCGGCAGGGATTCCATCCCCCCATCCCCTTGGTGAAGGCTTAACTCAAAGCTTGTTTGCTTATGTTTGCCTGTGGGTTGCTTCAGGGGTCTAGTTTGAGTGTCATTTGAGTCATGTTTGTTGAGGAATTGTTTCAGGGGTTTTATCTTCCATGGTCCTCCTACCATTCTGTCACCCAACAAGTCTCCTTGTGTATAGGACCATATGAGATATATCTCATGTACCACTGTATTTCCTCAACTTTTCAGGCTTGACTCCAAAATGCAGGTTTGAGCCCTATGCTCGGTTGACAAAAGAGCATGGATTTTTCGACTCAGGAGGGGTTCTGATTGGGGCCGGGGCGGTTGGGGTTTATGGTAAAAACGTCTCCTAAACGTCACTGACTTGACACATCGACTCTTCAACTATGACATCTTCTAGAGCGAATGTATCCGGATGAATCGTTGGGAGCGTTAGGGATGTTGTGTAATACTTTCAGCCAGCCTTGGCATAAGGCCATCTATGTACCTTCTTGAAACACTTTAATTCGGAAACCTAAGCAGATGAATTCGGTTCTATTTGCCTTTGCATAGAAATTGCAGAAGTGGCTAAAAGTAGAAGTGACGTTTTCAGAGTGTACTCTATCAAAATATGTACACATCCAAAATGGATTTTCTATGTTTCTGTTTGCTGGAGATTTGAAACAAACAGTCTAACAGTTGATTGCCTACCCCGGGGAAATGACTTTTGCAGTGCTTGTGTCAGCAGCTGATATCTCAAGACCCAGTGTGGCAAGATAGTTTTCATAGATGTGATCCTGAGAACTCAACTATAAGTTCGAAAATCACAGAGTATGCTGCGAATAGTTTCTCAACCAAGCATAGCTGGCTGGCGGTTTCAAATCATGTTTTCTTACCCCTACCTGGGGAGATGATCCAATTTGACGATGTACAATATTTCTAAGATGCGTTGAAACCACCAACTAGAAACTAGATAGCCATGTCAAAGTATAGATGTCTTGAAGACAATTTGGGATAATCTTACCATAAAGGCTTCGAAAAAAACACAAAGCAATGTATCAAATTGGAAACCAACCGTTGGAAACCGACATTGCAACGATGGTAAAATTTGCAAATCTCCATCATCCAAAAACCCACCCAACCAGATGATCTATTCAAATCTCTAGTAGATCCCATCGTCCAACCATCATGGCCACGTCCCGTCGGACGGAGTCGGAATGTCATCATATGCTGCCGACGCTCAGCTTGCCGAAAGCACCCTTGGATCCTTTACATCGACGGACCTTCCCCAAGATGTCGCCTGCCTTACCACGACCTATGTCGGTGCGAAGTGATGGAGCATCACCACGTAGGAAGCAACCCATGAATCAAGTGTGTCCTGGTTGGTTGGCACGGTCTTTCAATGGAACATGTTTTTTTTGTTGTTTTTTTTTCTTCCCATGGAGCTGTTTGGGGTAGCTAAGATGTTTTCATGATCTTTGAGTTTTGAAACAGTTTGTTGAAACATGTTGAAACAGCTTCTTGTTTTGAAAAAATCAGAGTTCTATGTCTATATCATGTTTCTTCAATTTTTTTCCAAGAAAAACCAACCACGACGACCACTGCTGCTCCAGGATGTCACGGCAAGTGCGAAAAGCTATGAATAGGCCATGGCTTCCTGCGGAGACCCTGCTGGAACAATCAGAACTTTATCGTTCAAGAATGTCCAGTGCACCGTCAGATTTCTTTAGCATCGACAACGAGCCACTTTGGATGTATGTTAGTTTTTTCATGAATTGCAATGGCAGATGGGGTTTATGTTCAGAGAGAGAGAGAGAGAAGAGGATACTGGATGTATGGTAGTTGTTGTCGACGACAGATTTGGAACTCCTCTGGTTAAAATATGTTAAAATCATCCCTAAAACCAGCAAAAACACAATATATCAATATCTTTTCACCGCATATTTTGGTCATCGGTCAACAACGGTGGACTCGTCCAGAGGCCAGACTCGCCGACCTCTGGTCCAACATCTCCGGTATCACCTTCCACCTGTCCCAGCACACCGCGAAAGCGCATCCTCGGCCTGGAGGACGATGAAACGAAGGAATTTGGTCGTCCATTGGTTGGTCCTGGTCGATGTTGCCCCGAAGCCTGGGCTTCCGAAGATTTATCTGCAACTTTGAGAATCTTGGGAAATTCTTGTTGACCCAGGGTGATTCAAAAAAGTGACCTTTTTGGGGATGGTTAAAGTGTAAGTGAGTTTTTTTAAAAGGCGAATTGACCTACCTCCAACTGGGATTTTTTAAAAGGTCACGAATTGAATCACCAGGACAGTATGTTTTTGTTGGTTGGCTCATATTTGTGAATCGGATTAGGGAGTATAGATGGTAAGTAAAATAAAACAATGTCAAGCAGATTGTTTTATCATTATGCACTGTGACGTTTTCCTGGGATGTAAGACATGTCGTGACCTACCTGTTTTTTTTCCAGACGAAATCATCTTTCTGAGATGTTGAAAGTTCACCATGACCTCGGGAGCGAGAGGAATTCAATAGATCCCAAAGGTGAGGCCGGAATTCCGGAATTCTCTATTCATCGCTCAGGAATTGAAGATCTTCAACCAGATTCACTGGCAGTTCAACCAACTGGAAGTTCAGACATCACCACCATCAGCACGCCGATTCCCGCCACCTTGGGGTTTCTCGAACCCGAAACCTGCTCCTTGGCCGCCTCAGCGCAGGCCTTCATGGAGCGAAAAAGGCAGGCGGAAGATGAGGAAACCTCGCAACAGATGGAGTGGCAACACTTCATTCGGAAGAAAACCTCCGTGACAGCGGTCGCTTGATGGGTCTTGAAAGGGTTGGATTGGGGGGCTTTGAAAAAGTGGAGATATGGATATTAGCCTTTGTGAGACCAGATCATGGTGTATGATGGTGTATGTATATTGTAGATTGCACACATTTTTTTGAGAGCTCATCGGTATACATTTAAAAAACCATACAGATACAGACTTAGATCTACACATAAAATTTCAAGTACTCATACACATACACATCCTGTTTGATGTACACCCTCCCTTCTACCTTTCAAGGATTCGGAGGAGGACGAAGACGGACGCCCCGTGACACGGACACCGACAAGGGCTTCAGGGGCACCTTTATCCATTGCGGAGCAGTATCAGCTGTGTAATCAGGTGTCTAAAACCTTGCTCGTGCCCATTACGGAGGCGGTTGGGGGGCTTTGTTAAACAGAGGAATACAAGTAAGCAGATTGGTATAGGTTGGAAAAATGGTGTATTGTTAATGTAAATAGATATGATTTGAAGTGGCCAAGTCATTGTCATCAAAATAAAAGAAGCAAACAAGTATTTTTCAATTTGCGGGACATGTTTTACTCCCAAAGTTACCATGCCAGGCGGTCAGTGTGTTTGATTGTTTTTTTGTCCGAAACTGTTGGACAGCGATGTGCAAACTAGTTGCACCATTTTTACCGTATGTGAGGAATCAGTTCGAACTGATCTACAATTCCACCTCAGCGGGATGGTTTGCTAGCCGCCATTTCCTAAGATAACATCAAAAGCTGTGTTTATGAAATATTGCTGTGACTGAGGGTGGGAAGCCATAGTATCCCAAGCCACGAATTTATGTATAATATGCTTGAAGCGAACATCAGTTTATTTCAACTGCTTGCATGTGTATAGTATGGTAATTATACCTCTCATGTATATTACATTAATTGATTAAATTATATGTAATATAATGTAATAAACATTTAGATCGGCTACATGAGTCGACGGCGAGTTTTCAATCCAGCCCGTTTTTTACATGTTTGTTTCCGGTACAGGTGAAGGCCTGTTTCGATGACTTTGTTAATCTGGACCTGGACGGTTCATTTACCCTTTCAGCCGATGAGTTTGAGACTTGGCACCTCCAAAAGATGGCACGGAATCTACGGAATGTCAGTTGCGAAAACCATTTTTTGTGGCGTTTCGTTGGGGGCAGGGCCCTTTATTTCAACTGCATCTTGTTGGGTGTGTTTTGGTCATAGATAAATGGTGGGAAGCGACCTGGTTTGTGGTTTCTATTTCTATTTGAAGTCCCAATCACTTGATGTGTTGCAGTAATATCGGTGGGTGGAAATTTGGTGTGCATTTCAATGTGATGTTCCATCCATTAAGTACTCCCATGATATGGTCACCAAGCATTATGTTGGTGACTAGCTTAACAATGGAAAATGAAGCTTCATACTGGGGATCACCTAAGAACAGAATCAGAGAACAAAGAGATACTTCTCCCTCTGACTGTTACAGGGAGCAGGGCATGCCTCCAATGTTGATTTCCGCAGATGCCTCACTCATTCACAGCTTTCATTTTACAAGACGCATCACTTTGATTGAACGTTTTCCAAAGTTTCTTCCATGCCCCCCACTTGTTTTTCTTCCTCTCAACACCTCTTGCTTAAGACGCTACGTTTCTACCCTGCGTTTCAGGAGAAGGCTGTGCGCCGATCTTGTCAGATGACGGACGGCGAAGTCTTGCCCGAAAACTTGGCGTTGAAATATGCACAGATGGATTCGGATGGAAATCGTGTGGACACTTGGCGAATCATTGGAGCCCCTTGATAACAGGATTCAATCCCAGATAGCTTGCTTGTTGTCATTATGCCGCTAAAGAACTGCTAAAATACCATTAATATCGGATTAAAATAAGCTCCCAGCATTTTACACATAAGGATTGTTCGATGCATTCCAAAGATGGGTATCAAAATGATCCTGTTTCTTTCAGGGCCCCTTTAAGAGTGAAACAACCAAAAACATCTGACAGTGACAAATGTCTTCCTAGCACTTCGACTGGATTTTGTTTTGTTTCCCAAAATCATTGCCAAGATGATTTGCCGAAAAACCCTTGAAGATTGACATGGAACGTAATCATTCAGGTTTGGAAGATTGGAAGATCCTTTTCCTTTCTTTTCATGGGTGATTTGTATGTTCTAGCCGTTCATCTTCCAGGGTCTATGATTTGGATCCTATCTCTTTTCTGGTTGCCCAAAAAGTCAACTACACCACCTGCCACCGAAGCAAAGGTGGACTTCCAGGAATATGTTCGTTGGTCTCAGGGTGCCAGTTGGTCAGAACAACTCTTGGTTCGTGACGATCGAGATCGTGAAGCACGGCGCTTGGCGCGGGTCTATGGTATTCATTTGTTAGTGGCCTGGATCAGATCAAGTTGGGTGGTCAAAGACGTGGTTCAAGATGTTACCACCTTTCCCCAGAACATGTAGTGTTTTGGAGGGGTTGGAGGGGGATGTGGTGGAAAAAGTTGTTTGGAAATGCAAGCAGGCACATTCTTAAGATTGATGGGTTTGGATTTCAGATGTAGCCCCTGGAAACAATTGACACGACGTCAAAGGACAGTTCCGAAACCAGAATTCCCCGAAACCTCAAAATGTGGGAACTGCTCTGAAATTCCTTGTCCGAAAATCCTGACATCACGGTGTTTTTTTAAGACATGTCAAGACCGTCCCGTTTTGGTGTTTCATGTTACACCACTGCAGGGCATGTGGCAAACCGGCGTTCAAAAATCATCGGCAAAAATTACCCCCTTCTCAAGGCTGCAAGTTTTTGTTCGGTGAACGATGACACCTCATAGCTTTTATTCGGATGGTCCAAAAGTGAAAAATCTAGACATATATCCTAAGGAAGGAATTACACCTTACATCCGGGATGGGGATTGAAACCATCAATTCCTATTTTAGGAATGGGCTCGGATTCTTAGGGATCATGAATACCTAGTATCCCAAATGACCTAAAAAGAAAATGGATGCTAAAAACTGGAGAAAAGACACGGTTTCGATTTTCGATGTTTAAAAACGCCCTTCTTTTCCAGGTGATTCAAGTCGCGACCTTTGGGAATCCCTAGTTGGAGGCCACAAAAAACCATTGAAATTCGGTCACTTAAAATCCCCCACAAAAGGATCACTCGGAAGGTTAGCTGGTTTGAAAAATTTCAGCCCTAAGAATCCCCAAACATCCTGCCTCATACAGGTTCATTCACCCTCTCCATTGGAAGATCCAAGGAGTCTTAGGGGGGGAAAATAACAAGCCTAGTTTCCCAATGATTTTCAGGATGTGGAGCGCCTTCGCCGACTCTTCGATAGCTACGCCACGCCACAGCGAGTGATCACCCAAGAGACGTTACTTGGGGCACGTATACGGAAACCAAGGGCGACCTCATGCGAGGGAAATGGGGCCCCCAAAATGGTACGTAGTTGATAGTAAGGGATAATGGGACGGCTTGATTTTGAGGGAGATCCAGGTGATTATCATTATTCCATTTGGCGAGTTTATGCACATGCAGATCTTTACAGCAAATGGTAGTTCAGGATGGGGGGGTTGAAAGTTTACTCTGAAATTTTAGGTTAGTTGATTAGTTGATGATAGTCTATTTGGATCATTTTGCTGGATGTTTCTTTGTTTAAAATTTCCACCATTTGCAAATTTGATGCTGAAGATTGGTGATTCCAGGCTTCCGCGCACATGCTGGAAGCGAGTTCATGCCGGAAACTCTTGGATATGTAAGCACCACATCTCAACCACTCCATAACCTGTCACCTTTGGCGAAAAACAACTTGGTACTGTTGATGGTTCAGAAATCCCATTCCCAACCACCTGGGATGTATAAAACCTTTGTAAATCATGGGATAAACTACCTTTCCCTCAACTGGTGATGGCCGGATTTCTTCCATCAACCCTATTATTGGTACAGATACCCTCCCTGAAACTAACATAACCACTGAAAAATGGTGGTTGTGAAACGGCCTATTTTCAACGGCTATGTTTGTGTTCAGGGGTGTATGCGGTTTGAATTCCAATAGACACGACGGTGACACCACTCGACCCGCTGCCATCGGTCACGTGATTTTGCGAGGTTTGCACAGGCGGGATTTGGGCGAAATGTTGAACACATCTGTTGTTTGTTCAGACGTCTTGGTTCATGATGACTCATCATATTGCGTTTGAAAGCGGATTATTTTCTTTCCAATATGAAACATCAAATCTCTACGCCGTATGTCTTGGTTTGAGTGTGTGTGTGTGTGTGTGTCTTGAAACTGCATATTGAAAGTACTGGAATTCCAAGGTTGACACTTTCAACCTAAAACTACCAATTTGTCAAGGTTTTTTTTTGAATTGTGCAAACTGGACCGTTGTAAGAAAAAAACAACCTCCCCCCAATCCTGAAGGTGAGCCTTCTTCAATAACGTCAGCCAAAGGGTCTTTCGAAATTGTGGTGATGAAACTTACCACTTGGAAAAAGTTCCCCCCCGACTATCCCTACAAAAACCTCCCCCAATTGGGGTGGGTTCCAGCTGTTAGTTTTTTTGGGGGAGTTTTTCATGGTGTTTCATCATCATCCCTTGCGTCTCGCTTTCCAGGTGATTCGTGGAATTCTGAAGGTTTCAGACCCTTCAGATGTACCTCCACGACGATTGGAACGTTACTGGCGTGAGATTGATCTGGATTGCAGTGGCACTGTGGATTTTGAAGAGTTTGTGATTTGGATTCCTGGTGGCATTCTTGAACCGAAAAAACATCCATGTTATAAATGGTTGGCTATCAATTGGATGATGATTCCAAATCTTTACATAGAAAATGGTTGTTTAACCAAACATCCATTTTGAACTTTTAAACTGGTGATTCTTTTTTGATGTTGTTTGGGTATGGGATGCAGATGATTTAATCCTGCCAACTGTGCGAATGGTCGAAAACCAATCGATTTGATTGTACCCATCAACAACTGTACTATATTGTACTAGTGTGTATTACTTTATCAAATCAATTCAAATCATATCATTAATTGATGCACATCAATTAATGATATGATTTGAAATGTTTTTTGCCAACAATGATGTGCATTGGAAAAATGAATTTATTTTCCTTGTCGAGATGAACAATGAATAATCATATTTGAATTGGAAGAGCTATCTTAGTCGATGCAGGACACTTTGATATGTATGTAACAATATGAACGCACAGGTTTCCGGGTGATTCAGTTTGTTACCAAACTTTATCCCCTAGTTGGAGGTCACCAAGAACCATAAGAAAGGGTCACTTGAACTCGCCATCCCAAAAAGGTCAGCAGCAGAATTGCAGGGTAATCCAATCTTCATTTGCCAATGTAATAATCCTGGGGGTGACGTTCACTGGGAGGGGGCCACACCCAAGGTATAGGGATATATATCGATATATGACTTTTTTTTCTTTTATTTAAATTCCAGGCTTTGCCTTGGCTGTACATGTTTTTTTGTGTTTTACATCGATTTCACGATGTAAAATTTTGAGTGGTTAGACTAATACAGTTGCAGTTTCCAGACAATACATGTAAATATAGCTATTAGCTCATATATAGTGTTTGAGTGATTTTGAGTGTCGAACCATCGATTTTGACCTATGAGTTTTCAGAAGCTTCTCTAGCAAAACTTCTGGTGAAATGTTTCGTGACGTCAAAAAAAAAACCTACTCAATAGATAAGTCTCTTTTAAGGAATCCCGTTTTTTTGGGGTTAATTATTTCCAGGAAATGTTCAAATGATAGTGAATTCCTATTTCGCCAGATTTCCATCATGGATCATCTGAAAAACCTCAGGATGAATGACCGTGGACCCCGACAGAGCTCCTTCTTGACACGACAGGATTAGGATCGATTAGGATTTCGCCGGTCCCGCGAATTCAGTACAGGTGCAGTATGATGTCAGAGAGAAAGTGAAGGAAACAACACCGAATTGAATTTCTATAAGATGTTGTTGGTTGAGGTATGTGTATAGACGCAGAAAAACTGTACAGATTCATACAGATTCATACAGATTCCGGAATATTGGTTTGATGGTTTGCAAACATGAGCAATATGATACTCTCCAAATTGAGTGATAAAATATGATTCAAGTAGTTTCCATCATCAGATTTGTACTTTTGTACTGTGCAACCAACAAGCTGTAGGGCCATAAGACCTCCATTTGCTTCATGTTTATGATAGGATTCCAGGTGCGCTGGAAGATTGTTTCTCTCATGGGTGGGTTTAGTACATTGCTGGTTGGTGGCAACTCAAATAGTTTTTTATGTTCATCCCGATCCTTATGGAAATGATCCAATTGGACGAGCATATTTTTTCAGATGGGATTTGTGAAACCACCAACTAGATTATCAGGATCAGCACCTCATAACGAGTACCGCAGGTAATTGTGTTTAAGTTGTTTTTGAACAAGATCGATAGAGATGGAGTAATGGATACATATCTTGAACCGCGTTGAACCTAACCCTGGCCGGTTTGCACCTGTGAAAACTGGGAAGTTAGTATCTGATCATTTGCCTGAAACCTGCTGTTGTGTGGTGCTTGACATACAACACGCAGGAAGTAGATGTGGCCAGTGAAGACATGTAGGGTTTTCAATGACTTGGGAGGTCTCAAGGAGATTCAAGGAGCTTGCCCTCAAGTCACTCGAGTTTGTCGGTTGTGTGTTTCCCAAAGGGATTCGCCCAAAAGTCTCCTGTTTTCGCGCCGAAACGCGCGGAAACATCAATTCGGCGTATGCCAAGCAGGGTTTTCGGAAACGTCAACCCAATGCCAAAACGAAGCGCGGAAGGGCAGAATCCATGGGCTTCCTATACATGTGGGACTTCCATTTTTGAAAAACATGTGCCGGAGTATGTGATTATCTAAACCTATATATCCCCGAACCTCTCAAAGATTCAGTCAATTTATGATCATGTTTTATTAGTTGATTTATCGAAAACTTGATGTGCAAAGTCCTTTTGCTCATTATTAGTTACTATAGGCCAACCATGTTGTTGTCCATCTTCGATTTTGCTGAAAAAACCTATACCTTGTTGAGATCTTCCCTGAAGCCAGCCAACCCTGCGATTTTCTCAGCATCTACCAGGTCATGTCGGAGTCGATGACCCATTGAAAATTCCCCCCCATCAAATCACCAACTCAACAACCTTTAACAGGAATCACCGTGCACTCACGGCAAAATCAATGGTGTTTGGTTGGGATTTCCTATACAAAACCCATAGGATCCATGTATGGTATATATACCTACATTTGGTTGATTTTTATGGTAAATGTAACTAAATATACCAGACATGGATACTATGGGAAATGTAATAAGACCTTGTGGCAGGCATCCTGGATGGGTTGATCCAATCTAATGCTGCCAGGACCTCCAGATTCGACTCAGATAAGGTCCCGTCCGTGACGTCGAGGATCAAATGTGAGGGCTCCAAAGAAACAGAACATGAAAGGCTGCAAACGGGTTTTTGTTGTGCCCCCCCCCCCTGAAAAAATGATGTTTAATGGAGATTGAAGAGTCTTCAGCAGATCATTGAACCTGTATTTTTCATTACTTTGGCAGATCATTGGAGGATAAACACGATCATCGGTATCATATTAATTCTCGGATTTACGACCTTGCATTGTCAACTCAAATATATAATATGTGCTAGTTATGTACTGGCATTTGTGTGCATATCGTTTTATTTTACATGATTTTTGTCACGTTCCATATGATACCATCTCCGTGCGACAAATTCAGATTCGATTTTATTCCCTTGATTCCTTTGCTGACATTGGGGCCAGGTAAACACAAAGATGATTGAAATCATGTCGACTCATTGTGTCATGTGATTACACCATAAACCTTTGGAAATTTTAGAAACGGCTTAAAAAGCCAAAAAAAATAGAGGTTTGGTCCAGATGGAAATTTCCTTTCCAATTGGGTAATGAATTTAGGTTCCAGCCGTTAATCTTTAGGGGTGTAGACTTTGAAAATATGATAGACATATTATACCGACACCACTTAGTTTGGACAAGGGAACTGTATTGAAACACGACGTTTTTTTTGTGTCCCGTGTCATCCTTGTCAAAACTCAACGAGATGTGAATAAAGTAGAATTTCATCATGGAACTACGTGATGGTTTCAACTATTTTTTTATCTTCACCCCTACCTAGGGAAATGATCCAATTTGACTATTTTTCAGATGGGTTGGTTCAACCACCAACCAGAGAAGTACATCTAATACAACCAGTTTTGCCGCTTTGAAAGAGTTGTGAAGAGCTTCTAAATGTAGCCCCTAAACAGTTGGAGAAGATCCTGTTCTCATTAGGTGACTATGTATTCAACCTCTTCAACTTTAGGAAAAAAACAAAAACATCATGAGAACACAGAGAGCTCAAAGTGAAATCCTGGAGTTTTACAAAGAACATGGAAATTCTTAAGAAGGTGTTTTTGGATTTTGGTGGATCCACTTTTTGGTGGATAGCTCCTGATGAATGCATTATCAGATACTGTTTTAACACCGATTTTGTCATGAATATACACGCAACGATCTGGAAAGGAGTGATTTTTTGTTGCTATGCGGCATGTACTTCTGCATGAATTCATACCGGTCCTCCAGTAAAAAAAAGTTGACTCCGATCATGCGCACACGCAAGGCGTGAGAAGTGTGAGCTCATATGGCGGAACTATGAGATGAATAACTTCAATCCTGACCTGGGTCAAGTAGGGTAAAATGACTGGTCGAACCAGTGATGATGGACCGTGCCATTTGGGTACTGTCAAAATGCATTTTGGGCCAGACTCACAACATGGGTCGTTGAGCCTTTGATCTACATTTATGGTGGCTTGAGATTGATGTCAACAACAGCACAGTTGCGAGAGAAAAGAACTCCAAAAGTGGGTGTATTTTCCACGAATCTATGGTCAGCTTTGATATAGCTGGTGGAACTCCAAAGAGGAAGTTTTCAATATTTTCAATGGTTGTTTTACTTGGATGATTCCAAAGGGGGGCACTGGGGAGTACCCGTAGATTTTTGTAGCTCCCTTCGCTAGCCTTCCAATCACAACTCCACAAAGTTTCACAAAAACAATCCCTCCAGGAAAAAAAGCTAAGATGGAACCTGAAAAAATACACCCAACTGGAAAAGGAGAAACATCGGATCCAAACCGACCAATTTTTTGGTTTCCAGCCGTTAGTTTTCGTGGGGTCAAAATACCCATGTTTGTTGCTACTTTTTGGCTCGAGTTTGTCAGTTTGTCCCCTCAACACTTCCCCAGCATTCGCCCCTCAAACGAGGTGCCCAAACTTTCGTTGAGTATTCCAAATCTTGGATGGAACGGAATGGGACTGAGATTTATGCAATACGTATGTAACATATGGTTATATACCGTATATACGATATATATATATATATGTATATATATATATATACATTATATGAATGTATAGATATGTATACATGTATGCATATACATTTAAACCGGAATACTACACGCATTGAAAATGGTCAGACATTCTCGGATTGATCATTTGCGAGTCATCCAAAAGTGTTTTATTGTTTCTCCGAATAAACTGATTGGACGGTTCCAAAGATGAAGGATGGCAATATATGAGATTACATAGAATTGTTCCATATTGCTCAAGTAACCACAGAGAGCACTCGAACACATCATCAAGATATGCAGATTATCTACGATTATATTTCCACCTTCTATTAGGTAGTATATCAGACTGTTTATATTTTACATTGTTAATTATACATATTGTTTATCATGTATTATATGCGGATTTTGTTTCGTCACTGAAATATTGGTACCTTGGATTCAATTCATATCTCTGCAGGTGCAAGCCGAGGGCTACAGGCATCCGGGCACAAATGCTGATGTAGCGGTAATACCTGTGGCATCCATGGGACTGGTGTACTTGCCTAAAGTATCCTAAAGTAAACTCTATATAGTAAATATGTAGGTCAATGTAGCATACATGGTAGTCTTTGAATACTTGTCAACCAGGTAGAGTTCCGACAACAAAATCCTATGATGCATAATCTGATACAATAAACATATATCACTATAAATGGATGGTAAACATTCTCTCATGTAAAGCAAGCAAAGGACCTGGATACTTCAAGAGGGAGGTGAGGGATGCCACGAAAATTGGCCTCAGGGGAGATTGCTTTTGCCATATGGCAAGTGCTCCGAGATGTGGCTTGGTTGCAACCATGATAACAACGTGCGTTCGTTAGCTCACCTGGCACTTTTAAGTTGCGTCAATGGCAAATCACCCAGTAAACTCCACGGTTTTGCACGTGAGTTCCATTGCCGTAAAAACGTGAGTTCGTCAGCTCCATCCTCTTCGAACGGAAGAAAAAAACAGGCTGAGAGGCTGAAATTTTCGTCCGCAGGACGAATGAACTACCGTAAATAATCGTCCTATATATACCTTTTTGTTCGTGTAGGACTTCAACCATCAACAAATACGAAGCAGATTTCAGGTACGATACTTGCATTTCTTTGCATAGTTTGCTGTGCCGCGAACCAACCGCGTCAACTGTCGTTTCTTGGTAAAGAGAATTTGCGAAGGCGTTGGGGTTTGGATAAGTTTGCTTGAGAAGACGCGGCCTGAAGCTTCATCGTAAGCTTCCGTTGTGTAGGATCCTGGAACCCGAAACAACCAATTTTAAATGGTGAAGCACCCATTTTTCATGCAATGATTTGGAGCCATCCAAGTGAAACAACCATTTAAAACTGCTTGTTTGCAGTTCCAGGCTGTGCTATTTTTCAAATTTTGAATTGAAGTTTGAATTTCTCACAATGTGGGATTGTTTTCAAGAAAAGGTACCCCAAAAGTCATTCATGGTTCCTCAAGCAGTATCCAAAATTATATTGATTTCACTTAGATTTCTGTAGTAGCCGTAATGCATATTTTCTGTAAGAAGCGACTTATTTAGGGATTGGACGGGATGACCAACCCATCCCCAAGCAGTTGCAAAATGGACAAACAGATGTCTTGAACATGACATAGGTACCTTCTATGTATTTATGTAGTATATGTAATTATGAATTATGTATATTTCCAGATGTAAGTTGTAGCTAGACTGTACTTATGAATATGCATAAAGGTCCCTCACCAGTGACCATGTATATGTATCTAGGTGTAGATATCTTACCAACTATGTGAGTTAGTTGAAAAATTGACCAGTTTGACAGCCTTCCGACAAATTGTTGGGTACACATTTTTCTGACTCACCAAGTAATACTGCCCATGCAAGCACTTAGATTGAGTTTTATTTCTGCAAGGATCCGAACATGGAACCTGTCAGCTCCACTTTTTAGAATTCTGGGTTTCAAATCAAATTACATGGAGTGTTCTGACCTGTACATAGGTAATTGCAAAGATGATACATGTGTACATATATATATATATATGTATTCTTGGAACCCAAATGACCCTTGTTGTGAATGGAAAGGGCCTTCTTTTGGAGGGTTCAAACCCAAAATAGAGGACAAACGGGTTCCAGGTCTGTATATATATATATATATTATGTGTATATATATATATATACACGTAGATGTTACTTACATCCAGGGTATTTTAGCCTTTTGTTGTCCCTTACGTCCAGGGTATTTTAGCCTTTTGTTGTCCAGTCAGACTGTCAGACTGTCACGTGTCCTGATACCACTGAGGCTGATATGTTCCGGCATCAGCTACTCAGACCTTATCAGAGAGAAAAGTGTCTGATAAGGATGCTCCTACTTGGAGGATCGTCATCCCAGTTAGTAAGTGGTTGATAACCATGGTTAGTCCCCTATTTGGGGATGTTCCCCTTCCAAATCACCTACTGTAAATGGCTTGTACATGGGGTTGATCCTAAACACTTACTCGTACGTCCGTCCTGGGATGATCCTCCAGGTAGACAAATATCCTAAAGTCTCAATAGTGAAAGGCAGCTTTGCAGGTTTGACTGTGTATAGCAGGGTGTGTTTTGGATCTCCAAACCACCAGTTTTGAGATCCCATGATTCTTATGATAATTTGTCCAGATACCCAGAGTCCACCTTCCAGCATTTGACAAGCCTATCTCCAATCCATATCTCGCATGATGGGATTCATGATGGCAACTTCAAGATCTTCAGATTCATGATGGGCATTCTGACCAACCAAACGTCCCAAAAAAGGAATTGTTTACTGAAGGGATTCTGACTCACCGACCGGAGTGGTTTCATGCTTCACCTTAGTTCCCAACCCTCCTGGGAACGGATCCATATCCCAAGTTGGGAAAAGGAAAATCATCTTCAAACATACTTTTGGGATGGCATGGCTGTTAGTTCCCTGGAGGGGCCCATGCGTTTCGTTTCGGTGATGAAGGACACCCTAATCATCATCTGAGAATATGACGGTTGATTCCTAGGGTTTTGGGGGAGATTTTGGTTGAATGTAAGTCCCGTAGAGGTCGCGCAACAAAAAAAGATCAGAGCCGTGAAAATCCAGAAAAACACCAATTTCCAATTCCTTGATCCCTGACATTTCCCCCCCCCAAAAAAAGTAAACAAATATCAAACTCAAAATTATGCCACACATATTCTCCCTAACTATCACCCTTTGGTTTTATCGTTTTTGTTTTTCCTTGGGGAGGAAAACCGGGTGGTTTTTTTTCCCCTTGCAAAACGTCGGACCAAGTTTTCGTTTTGACCACCGAGGTCGTCTCCTTCCCGAAAGGATGACGCTCTTTTTCTTGTCGCGCTCGGATCCTCCCGCGGGTTTTCCGCATGAGGTCTCTGGCCATGTGACGTTGAGGGATTCGGCAGGCCGGGGAGTCGGGGGGTGAGATTGACAGGGGTCAAAGTGGACATGGTCAAAGTGGACAAGGAATTACCCATGTGTTTTATCAATATTGATACCACCAGGAAAATACCATGGATATTGTATTTTTAGTATCATATCTCATACTTAGAAAAATTCATGATGTCGCCAAAAGTCTACGATGCAACCATCATGATTGATTCTTTTATCTTAAACACAGAGTAAATGCTGGAAGAAAGATCCAACCAGAGTCTTACACCCCCGCAATTTAACCGTTCACCCCTGAAAAATGATGGTTGGAAGATGAGTTCCTTTCCAATTGGGTGATTTTTAGGTTCCATGTTAATTTTGGGATGATGAGTTTCCTTTTGGGATTGCCTATTTTTAGAGGCGAATTGTTAATTTCCTGGGATGTATTTGCTGTGTTGCTTCATTGTACAGAATTGCTGACATGTGTGCGTAGTATTGCCCTACCAAAAAAAACTGTGTCGATTTTCGTTTGGATGTGACATGAAATCAACTCCAGCTCTAAAATACCTTCTTGCACTTCAGGATTGTCGTACGACCAAGATTTCTCTGCTGTATGCAGCCCTTCCAGCCCACTTAGTGCTGATGTGACTGGGCACATGTGACTTAGGTGGGTTGTGGTTGTTGTTGTTGTTGTTGTTGTCGTTGTTGTCGTTGTCGTTGTTGTTGTTGTTGTTGTTGCTGTTGTTGTTGTTGTTGTTGTGGTTGTCGTTGTTGTTGTTGTTGTTGTCGTTGTTGTCGTTGTTGTTGTTGTTGATGTTGTTGTTGTTGTTGTTGTTGTTGTTGTCTGTTGTTGTTGTTGTTGTGTTGTGGTTGTGTTGTCGTTGTCGTTGTCGTTGTCGTTGTCGTTGTCGTTGTCGTTGTCGTTGTTGTTGCTGTTGTTGTTGTTGTTGCTGTTGTTGTTGCTGTTGCTGTTGTTGTTGCTGTTGCTGTTGCTGTTGCTGTTGTTGTTGCTTGTTGTTGTCGTCGTGGTCATCTTTTTGAAACAATTTTGGAAAAACTGCAGCCAGGTTGTCACAGAAAAATCCAACAAGTTGGAGATTCATCCCGCCCTCATCACTGGTGTATCAGGCAACCATGGGAGAAATCTCCGACTTTGTGGATCAGAGCTGTCGTCGCTAAACTTCAGCAGGGAGGTTTTGGGAAACCTGGAGGAGGTGATTTTTTTCTGGGGGGGACAGAAAAACACGGGGCAAGAACAATGAAGATCATTTAATCATCAGGTTCATCATCGTCATCATTTACGATAATATGTTAAATTGGCCACATGTTAGCCTGTGTCACTCCTTCAAGTCTGTTTTGCGAAATATGGAAGGTTTGAAACATAAAGAACAGGATTCCTCATCAATCAAGAAAGGCCTTGAATTTCTTCGGACTAAAGATGTATGCGCACAATTCAGTTGAAATCAACAAGAAAGGAAGATTTGTGTCATGAGTGAATGACAGATTGGTCCTTGGTGATTGTGTTGTCTTAAGCATGCATCCTAAGATCCAAAAACAACGAGGTTCAGTGATCGGAAAGACCGGACGCCTGTTGGAAGTGTCCTCAACGTATAAGATTACTTGCTACAAACGATATCCCGATATGGCGCCCTTGGACAAAGCCCCTAAGCAGCAAGTGTTTGGTTGGTTTTATTTTGTGGTGGCAGCGGTGGTGTTTCTTGATGTGTAGGATGTGTATGTACAAGTTGAATCAAGCTATATGTAGTAGTAGATGTAGACATGAAACATTTGTTGCACGTCTTGATTTATCTATAAGATAGGATTATATGTGAATTGCTATAGACTATAGAGATATCATCCACATGTTGTGCATGGAAAACTGTTTCAAATTCCAAAAATGTGTGTCGGCCATGTCGTTTGTCCATTTTGTAGGTTCTGCATCCGATCCCATGTTTTTACATCCCCTGGATGGAATCTCAGCCACCTAGGCGGATGGCGATAATTTCAATGTGGCGGCACAGGGTGAGAGCAAGTCATCGGAAAAAATCATTCCTACAAGCGCGGTAGGCACCTTGGGGCTTCCGATGGGACATTTGGATATCATTGAATGTAAGGGTGGTGAATACTTAAGGGAATTGTCACCGTCAAGTCATAGAGATTACAAATCATTCAATGGGAACTCCAGAGTCAGGTGTAGGTAAAGGTGTTTCGAAGTCGACGTGTGTTTTACTCTATTTCAACATCGTTGTTGTTTCTTTTTTCTCAGATAAAAGCCAGAGATGTTGGGGCAGTTGATGGAGTAAGAGATGATATATATATATATATGTAAATAAATATATATATACAAAAAATCACCAAAAATCTATAAATTACTATATTAGAATTCCTAAACCTAAACTCCATGACCTTCCTCATTGAAGCCCCCCGAGAATCATGGAACTTCATGGTTGAAATCAATCAACCAACCCGAACACCCGGGCACCGAGTTGGTTTGAAACCATTTTTTTCGGATCCAAATCCATCCATATGGCAGGTGATATTAAGAGTATTTGGGCCGTGACCGTGGACGGCATAAGCCCTGGTTGGTTCGGCATCACTCAGCCGACAGTGGGCAGCTGAGTCGAGCTGAAACTGACATGGCGATGGAGATCCACCTGTTCTTCGCAATAGGAGATACATGTTTTTTGAAGTGGTGGATTTTCCAGCTTAGCTTGTTATGTTTGTTTCAGAGAGGGTAGATGTGTTGGAGTTTGAGTTATGCTAATTTGATAAGGAAACCTAGTTTTTGGAATATGTCATTTTAGATTAATCTACAGCTGAATGCAGGATAGAATCCTGCAATTGGAGTGTTCAAAGTATGCCAATTCGTTTCTAGGTTTTGTTCGTCAAGCATAATATATATATATATTTACATGTATACATATATATATATATTATAATATATACCTGGAGCCTGGAAAGCCAAGTGCCCTATTTTTAAGGCAATAGTTGCTGGTTTTAGGGGTAAAGTTGCCTAAAAAAATAGGACACTTGGCGTTCCAGGTATATATATTTCTTCAATCACAAGTGCAACCTTTGCATTGTTTGCGACCTTTCAAAGAGAAACACCTTGGCTACCCCCCTTGCAGGTTACTCCGGAGGCAACTTCACCGTGCAAAGATGAAGAAGTCCCAGGGTGCCCCATGCGACGCGAGGGTGATGTGAGGATGGGATGTTTTAGGACTCAGTTTCAAGTATGAATACTTATATTCTTTGCATATAGTTCAGTATAAAAGTGTGTATTAGCCGAGTTGATTTTGGTTTGATCATGTCAGATTATGTATTTTTTTACTTCCACTTTGCTGTTATATTTCCCTTGGAATTATAAGTGTGTCTATTTTATTTGTAAGTATTTCTGAAGATCTCCACATTTTCAAGATTTCTCTCATTTGTAAAGTCATTTAGGCACAGACTATTCAGAAGATCAAACCTCTCGCATTCCTTTGTTGGCTGTTTCATATCACTTTAGTAAAGAGCAGTCTTAAGGAAAGAACCCGTCGGGCCTAACCATCTAAGAAGTTCCTATTGTTCCTAATGAAAACAAAGATGAAAGTTCGGAGCTATTGCGTAGAAGTTGTTTTGCTCAGAATTTTCAATTTTGTGCATTTTGTGAAGATCTGTGGTTTTTTAGTTTTATGTGACATTTTTGTTCCTCTGAGATCTGTCAAATTATGCTGCAATATAGATGTGCCTTTGTGGGTCATGACAAAACTATACCAAAAAACACCTCCCAAAACAGGAATCAAAGAAACGTTGGCTTGTTACCACTTGTTCTTTCCTTTTCTCCAGCAATACACGTCATGTGACTCCCTGGGAAACATCTCAGTACTAGCCTCAGGGGTGAAGCAGTACCTTAGCTGCATATGGTTTTTGTCGCCGGTCCCAACAGGGTGTTTTCCATGAAACCGTTGCAAGATGTGGGAAGTACTTGCGAGCTGTGACAATGGCACAAGTTTATACCTTTTTTGGGTGGGGATTGCTTGTCTAGCTGGAGCTTGGAAGGGAGCTAAGGTAATAGGGAGCTAAGGAGCTACCTCCAGGTTTCGAAGCACTTCTTAGTTGTTCAGATTGAAGTTCTTTATTTGAGGGTCCGTTTGGTCAGGCAAGATATTGTCGCAAAAAATGAGGTGATTCATCCATGTTCTGCTGGCTTGAACGGCAAACGTTGGATTTGGATCTTAGTGGCTCCTGCTGGAAATCGAAAAGATTGTCGCTTGGTGGATTCAGTTTGACGTGTTTTTTTGGTGAAAGATGACTAGCGGCTAGTAGTAGTAGCTTGAGTGGTTTGAAGAAACCATCTTGGGTCTAGGTAAAGGTAACACAATTAAAGGATTTTCCATCAGCTTAACGCCCCCTTTCTGTTGGCCTTTGACTTTTTGAGGAGCTCACCTGGTAGAACATGAGTTTGTCTCCGGAACAAGCTTGCCAGTCACAGGGTCTTTCCAAACCACCCATACAACCAAGATCCGTGGGAAAAAAATCCGTGAAATCAATAGCATTTGTGACAAGAAGAATTAATCACGTTTCTGTTATAGTGAGATTTCATGTTTCTTTAAGCGGGTCAAAACAGATGCCACAGCCGAGTACAAGAAACAAAAAAAACAACCTACAGCGCAAAAACACCACGAGGCATGCAGCCCATGATTTCAATGATTCATCATGATTATTCATATTGTGAAAAACGTGGTTTCTGGCCAGTTTCTCACACCTTGGCGGATGGAACTTCCAACCAGCTAACTCTCCCTTTTGTTAATGGGGCCACCCCTCATCTTAACTAACAAACGGATCCCCAATTCATTCAGATGGACCATGCAAATTGAGGTGATTCAATGAAATCAAGTACCATCAATTATACAAATAAAGAGTATCTGAACATGTAGAAGCATCGTCAACGAGAAAGAACTCATCATGTTTTACAGCTTGGTTAATGCTTCTCTAGGTGGTGGTTTCAAATAGTTTGTATTTTTACACCGGGGACATGATCCAATTCGGCGAGCATATTTTTCAAATGGGTAACACCAACTAGATAGTCATTTCAAAGTTTCAGGTGCCTTGAAGACTTTGGGAAAAGCCTTCTTACCATGAAGGTTTCGGGAAAAAACATCAAATTGTCACACCTGTTTGGAAACCAACAGCAAAATATAAAATTGGCAATTCCATCATCAAAAAACCCAACCAGATCATCAAAAAACTTACCCATCCAGCTACCATTTTTTTTAAGCAAAAAATGCCTCCAAGTCGTCCCGTTGAGGCGTAGATCCTCCGAGCCGAGTGATCCGTACCTTGGAGATCACATGTTTTTTGGTGCTTGAAAACATTTTGTTTTTGACAGGGTGAATGATAGATGCACAAAGATATACCTGGACCTTCAAAGGGGTGCCGATTAAACCCTAAGGGATGGTGAATTGACACCCTTTAGGAACCATCGGCACCCCTTTGAAGGTGTTGGTATATATAGATTATATGTAGGATTGTAGGTGTTTTTTGGGGAAACATTCTTTATTCTATTACTCATGTACTGCTTTTTGTATTTGTTGGTAGATTATATAATATATTTTGTGATATGTATTTATAGAATGCACATATTCATATTTCATCACATTCCTTATAAATTTTACTTATACTGATATATACTATATATTGTATAATATTACCTTTACCGTAATCTTAACATCACTGGCAGCCAGTCGTAGATGTACTTTCCCGACACATGGGTTCATGTAAAAGTAAACTCAACAATGCTGTCAAACACAGGGACAGAGATGATGCAAATGTGGATAGTACGCTCTATAGACGTGAGCAATAACATCATTTTGCCACACATCCATGCCGTCAATGTGCAATTCTCATGAGTTTCTTCCCATGTTTTGCATCATACACCCAACGTTCCGCCTCGTTCTTGGATGTTTTTTCAACTGCAGGAAATTTGCAACGATTTTCTCCAGATATGTACACAACTCATGTGCAAAGTTTTTGTTTCTTGGTGGCAAGTGTTTCTTTTTCAGGTGGATGTGAAGTGGGTAACACACGTGCGCCGGGTTTTTCAGTGACGTTCGCTTCGATGTCACTTTAGGTAGTTTAGGTCTATTAACATTGCGGGGTGTTTTTTAAAGAATTCCAGTTGGGTGAATTCACTGGAATTGGTGGCAGTTCCCATGGAAAAATCTGTAAAACTCAAGTTTTCGAGCAGATTTGAGGGAGCCAATCATTCCACTTGCGCTTTGTTGCCATGTTTTGTTGATGGCACTGGGCACCAGTTTTGTTGCTTCCAGTGGATCGGGCCATCAATCGCTAGGGATTTCTGAAATCAAATCCGGAAAATTTGTAGCTACCTCCTTGGTTCCTAAGCACAATCTTAGTTGATGGGTTTTTTCTTTGTTGGGAATTTCATTTTAGTTGGAAGCCGCTTGGAACGCAGAAAAGTTTACAACCAGTAAACTTCATGTAAACAGCTTATCATGACGGCAAGGTTTTCATCACCAGAGTTATCATGGTTGTAAAGTTATGCAAACTAATCATATCCAACCTTATCAATCTTGAGATTTCTATGATTTGTAGTATATTTGTATCACCCTGTGACCAACATGCATCAACCCTGTGGTTTGCATATTATGTTTTGACAACATTACTTCCGGCCACGCGACTCAAAATACCCCCATAATAATATTATGGTAGGTATATTTACCTACCTTTACCATAAACATCAACTTATAGATATATGTACAATGTATGTAAATATGCCAGTCCCATCCTGTTTGCGTAATGCATGGAACTACCCTAAGAATCAGCTGGAACCCTCCAAACAAACAGGGGGTGTTGACATTTGTATATATTAATAGCAGGTTTTTTTTTTGGATTTTCCAAAAACCACCAGGTTTTGAGATCCCATGATTTTTTAGGTTTTAGGTGACATCTGCTAACTGCTACTTCAACGGTCAGGTTCCAATGTACCCGATGGCTTTATTTGTCCAGTCACCTGTCAAGCGGACAGAGCACCCACCGGAGCGATGCGATGCAAGGATGCTGTTTGGGGATGCTGTTGGGGAGGGAATGTGTTTTTTTGTGATGCCTGGTGCCCCGGCTACTAGTTCAAGTTTCCCCATGGTGATTTTCTGCGTATGTTGATTTGATGAAAGATGTAATGTATATGATATTAAGAACATGTTGTACTGTTTGCGTGCTACAAATAAACATATGTTAAAAGACAACTGGTGTCTGCAATAGGTGATTTCATTTTGAGGGGTTGTTGCCCTAGCGGAGTTATTTCTAGAAACTTAAATGAATGATAGGAACCGGAGCAGTCAGCTCGCTGGAATAAAATGCCGTCCCTTTTATATTAGGTGGGTGTTTCCTCTTGATGATGGGAATTTTCCTATCAGATTACGATCTCTTAGTTGGCAATGGCATTGTTTTTTTTCCAGATCTTTTTGATGTTCTACGTCGTGAAGTGTGCACAGATACTTAGTAGAGCCTCCCATGATACATTATATCCCTGAAGCTGTGCTCATACATTGAGTGCTTGATTGAATGGTACTGTATTGACATTCAGCTTGAAGCTTGCATTAAATCCACCCGGATATCATGTATCATGGTGTCATCATCTATAGATATTGTCAAAAGAGGGTTGCATGGTCCCTAGTTTGATATAGTCGCTTGGCTTGGGCTCAAAGTCTGAACTAGAGGTTCATTGCTGATGTTGTGAATAGTCATCAAGAGAGGACGAGTCAGATGCTGCAAGTAAACGTAGCTTTGCCGAATGGGCAAACCGAACTTTTGTCCCTTTTGCCTTCTTCCACTGTGCAAGATTTAAGGACACTGGCCCAACGAGCCTTTGGGAAAAAGTACCTCAGACTCATTACTGCCAAGAATCGAGTCCTGGTCAATCCAGAGGAAACCTTAGAAGAAACAGAGATAGAGGACGGAGAGTGCCTTGCAGCTCTGGTACTTCAACCCCAGCTGGCAGCAACAGACGGGGCCTTTGCCGTGTGGTGTCATGGAGATAACGCAATCGTTACCTGGGGTTTTGCAACCCATGGCGGTGACAGTTCGGCGGTTCAAGATCAGCTGAAGGGTGTGCAGCAGATTCAGGCCACTGATTCTGCCTTTGCTGCGATTCTGGCAGATGGATCGGTCGTTACTTGGGGTCCAGCAGACAGTGGTGGTGACAGTGCGGCGGTTCGAGAGCAGCTCAGGGGCGTGCAGCAAATTCAAGCCACTCTTGAGGGGGCCTTTGCTGCGATTCTGGCAGATGGATCTGTCGTTACCTGGGGTGATGAAGACCGTGGTGGTGACTGCTCGGCAGTTCGAGAGCAGCTCAGGGGCGTGCAGCAAATTCAAGCCACACAGGGTGCATTTGCTGCGATTCTCGCAGATGGATCCGTCGTTACCTGGGGTGATGAAGACTGTGGTGGTGACTGCTCGGCAGTTCGAGATCAGCTCANGCCACGCGTGGTGCATTTGCTGCGATTCTGGCAGATGGATCCGTCGTTACTTGGGGTTATGCAAGATATGGCGGTGACAGTTCCGCAGTTCGAGATCAGCTCAGGGGTGTGCAGCAGATTCAAGCCACAAATCAGGCCTTTGCTGCGATTCTGGCAGATGGATCTGTCGTTACCTGGGGTGATGAAGACTGTGGTGGTGACTGCTCGGCAGTTCGAGAGCAGCTCAGGGGCGTGCAGAAGATTCAGGCTACAAATATGGCCTTTGCTGCGATTTTGAAAGATGGATCCGTCGTCACCTGGGGTGATGTGACAGTTCGGCAGTTCAACAAGTTGGACCCGGCGGCCCGAACATCAACGAACCACTCACCTCATCAGCTCTTCCGGTAACAAGACTGGCGAAACTAGGAACATTGATTTACGTTGTGTTATGATCTCACTCAGTGTATGTTTTTGATCTTTTAAAATCTAAAAATAACCATTAGAACCATGCGATGATTGATGTTTGATTTTACACTCCATGTTTAGTTATACTTAATTTAGGTGCAAAACATATGGAACATTCACAGCTTCGCCAAAGGGGTCACCCAGGATGATACCAAAACAGGTGGGCGTCTAAGCTTAGTGAAACGGGATGTTTTGGATGCTCTCAAACCACCAGGAGACATTTAATGAGAAACAGGAAGCTTCCACTCGGTTTTCTTTGGGGGGTTACAGGAAAAAAAAACTCACAAGACTCTCCTTCCTAAGACGTTTACAGAAATTGACGGCACAGTTGCAAGATGATCCTGAGAATCTTGTTTTTTAAATCAAATCATGTGCTGTTGACAGTCATATAGATCTCTAGGTGGGTGGTTTCAAAGATTTTTCTAGATTTTCACATATTTTCACCACCACCTGGGGGAAAATGGCTTGGTTCAACCACCAACCACATGGTCGGATTTGGTTTGATTCTTGTATGGCAGGGTAGCAAATGTTGGAAGCATGGTGACCCCCTTGAAACCCGCCTCGGGGGTGTTGTTCCACCCTGACCTTGAAATCAGCTTCAGCTTCCCATGGCTGGAAAGTTGAAACTTACCATAGACCGGGTGGAGTTTTTTTCCTACCTTGCAGTGCCCCAGATGAAAAAAAAACAGGGAACCTGAAATTTTTGTGGAAAATATATAAGCTACTCCCCTGGAAGCCTATAAACAACAACAATTTTGTGTGAAACACTCCATTTTTTCCTGTAATGATTTGGAGTCGTCCAAGTGGAACAACCATTTGAAACTGGTTGTTTGAAAAGTTCCAGGCTGTAACATTGAGGAGATCCCTTTTTCTCACCAACCCTGGTTCTCAGCCGTCGCCAGAACGGTCGGTGGCAAAGAAGCCTGCGATGCAGACCGAAACGGAAGGCACGCTACCAGCAACTCATTTTCTATGAGCCCCTTAACAATTCCTTGGACCATGATTTTTAAAGGGGAAACACACATCTTGTATCACCTTGTGACTTGTGTACAACATATCAACATATCGTATGATCATGTATTCATAATTTGTATGCATATATTCTGTACTCAAGATACTTTGGGATCATTCAACATTTCCTGGGATTCTGATCTTGGCCTGTCACTCGATAGTTCAGCTGCAGGCAAAAGGTGAAGGCACATGTATGTGCTAATTGGTGAATGTTGTTAAAACTGTTTCCACTCACAGCACATTCCAACCAATATAAAAGATGAAAGCAACCAGTAAACGATCCTTCTTCACAGGATTGCAAATGAGGAAAATATGTTTTTTTTCCCTGAATGCCATGGTGGGGTTCTCCCGTCTTGTTGATGAGCGCTGAAATCAGGTTTGCCTCGCTCCCTTTAAGACAGCATCTGGGCTCGGAAAATGTTGGTCGAAATGTCGGTCTGAGAACACCTTCAGCTTCACAGTGAGACAATTTGATTAACTTTGATTGAGGGTTAGAAGTGTGACTGAAACAAAATGATACAAAACGTAACTCTGAGAATCATGTCATTGGACCTTCCAAACAAGAGGGGTTTGACTGTGTATAGTAGGGTTCTTTTTTTGGATCTCCAAACCAACAGTAGGTAGGTGAAGAGAGTTTCACCGGGGATTCAGTGGCAAACTGGATGGCAAGAATTCATAGAAATCCCAGGCTGGTTAAATGCCTCAGTCAGAGCGGTGAAACTTTTTTTTGAACAGCCACTAAGTGCAAGGATCACAACTCCACAAGAATTGTGATGTTTCTTCTCAAATTTGTAATTAAATCTCTCTACCCCTTCGTTTTACTATAGGTTTCATGAGCTATTTGAAAGGCGTTCGGCGTTTGTTTGGTTCCAAAAAAACCCAAGGCCACCATTACCACACCAAATGCGCTCACACGTCTGGACCTTAGTCAGTGATGTGGAGATCCTTGAGCTATTTGTACATGGGGGGTATACCCGTATACATAAAATTCTCTTCAGATTGAGGAAACCAACAAAAAATACCATTTATACTCGATCTAGCTTCTTAATTGCATTGTTAATAAATCCATGCATTTGTTCTTCTCCCTTTTTTTAGCTAGTTTTACCAGGAACCGCTTTTTTTTTCCAATCCACTCAGAAAATATTTCCACCCTGTGGCTACCAAAAAGAGGTGGGACCCAAAGACAAATGTCAGGTAGTGGTTGAACATTTTGTTTGGAGGGGTGGGAAAGGTGAAGTGGGTCCCAACCAATTGCCAACTTTTGGGAATAATTTGTGACTTTCGTCGATTATATGAAACTACTGGTACCAATAATTACTGGTGTGGAAGAAGTACCGACTTAAGTCTGTCCCAGTGATGTTACTATTTACAACCTGGATTTTGTTGCATACAGAATGTGCGATTTTGATTGATTTTGTCTTCAGGTCCTGATTTCAATATTGAACATATTGAACTGATCATGGAGGGTCATACCAAACATACCTTTCAGTATTAAATATTCTAGATCACAATATATCACGAACATACCATCAATGTCTATATGGACCAAGGACTATACATTTTTTTGTTTGAATGGTAAAACCCCGATACACTGGACGTTGGCCAGAACCCCATGGCCCACTATTGATCCATCAGTAAGAGGGCGCCACTTTCTCGTTCCAAACTGAGTCTGGCAGATCGAGGGTGTGGTGCCAGACAAGCGTCTTGACGTCGGGAATTTTTCGACGTGCTGGGTAACTAGATGATCCATAACAACAAAATGGTGGGAATACTGCATGCCAAATCAGTGGGTGAAACATCAGACCGTCCATTTTCAGCCTTTAGGGTGATGATGTTACAAGCAAACCATTTTTTGTTGAAGAATGTGTTTGATTGCGATGCACTAATGTAGGGAGGGTCACGGAATGTCAATTTGCCTGTCCCTAGCTGCGAAGATGCTGAAAGATTTTTTTGTATAGATATATTATGATATATTGCATATCATATCATATGGATGACTGTATACCCCTATTATATACGTACATATCAATATTTGCTAAATAGTTGCAGCATGATTGAAGAGGCAAAGGGCTGACACACAATTTGCTTAGTTGGCCAGAAATGTGTTGCACAAGCTTTACTGTAAAAAACCGACTACTATATAAAGTATACAATCAAGAACACTGAAGTTAACTGAAGTTATGTTAGACTAGGGTTCTATGACTTCGGACTTTTCTCACTTATAACTCATGACAACGATGACATACGATGACGAAATCATGCCGATGCGATTCGGAAAAAAAACAAAAAGACAATTGCCCAGGCGCAATCGATGCGATCTTTTTTCTCGCCGAGGGAAAAAATGCAAAGGCACATGCAGTCAAGGTGCGCGGAAGGGAAACAGCAAAGAGAACTATGGGAGAATGGTAGAAGAAATCTGGCGAGAACCAGTTGAGGGGAAGGTAGTATGAATATAACCGCTTTCGGATACCATAGACGCAACATAGTCCCATACTGTTGATGGTTCAGAAATCCTGCACCACTTGAGATGCATGAAACCTTGTAAATTATATTAAATGATCGGATAAGTATTCAGCGAAACTTGCAGGTTGTAGTGTATCCTTCGGACCTCTACTGGTACCAAAAATCCCCACCACACAGGTTTGCCACAAACCTTTGCCACTGGACAACTTCATTGCAAGAGAGGCTTGGTTTTTCCTATGGGCTTCAGAAATGTTGGTGCGGTTTTTGATTCGATGGTTCCTGATTTATAAATGGGTATGTGAAAAAAACCTTGATGAGAGAATGTTCTCTATATGATTTCGTTTGAAGGTACATTTTCGGAAATATCTGGTGAAGAAACAAATGTCCACTTTGATTTCCTTGGCTGCTAATTCGTAGATTAGTCCATGGCCAACGGGTCTGAGATACTACACTATAGACAAAGTGTTTGTTTCGATAGTGGTGGATACAAGAGAAACTATGAATTTTGGAGGAGCCAAAACTTTCAAGACACTGCCATGTTGGAGACATTTTGTCATGAAACGGAAAAAAGGTGTGACGTGCAGACAGTAGCAGTGCTAGAACAGATGTGCCTGTGCATATCATACAGGAATGGTGCAACTGTATCATTGCTGTGAATTCAGACAATCTGAAAGTCCATCGAACGAAACATGATGATTACATCTGCAAAAGCTAAGATGGACACCCCACCATGAAAGGAACATCCACTTTTTCCAAACCACCGGTCTTCGGCTCAATGTTGCTTGTCCAGGGTGAAGACTTCTATAAGATTCCAAAACACTTTTGTGCTGATGTACAAAAGAGCTCCTTTGTATCCTCCTCTTTTTTTTACAATGGTAACCAGTGCCAGAACAGTCCATCCAAGCCGCACAGTGTTGGTTGATGTCTTCCCGTGGGCTGTGAAGGTTGAAGAATGGAAGCATGATTACGAACCATTCCCTTTTTTAAATGTGTCGGACAATTACCTGCTACATCCTATTACTTACTATACAGCATACTTTGGTTGCACTACAATTGAATCAGAATAGTGGATAATGAACTATGCATACCATCAATATTCGTTTTTGGGAGTTGTTGTTTGAACTTGGTCCGGAGGACGCGACAAAACCCACAAGATGTGACGGTTGAACTGGTTATAGATGGGATACCGGGTTGATTTCCAAGTGTGCCACTGACTTTGGTGAAAAATGTGTACAATCTCAATTTTGCTGTAAGGGTCACGGTTGATTGAGTTCCCACGTGGAAAAGGTGTTGTCTATTTCTGTTCTTTTGATAATTTTGTGCATGTATCATGATATATGATTATAACTTATAATGATGATACTATTAATATGATATTATGTGATGTTTCTGGTGATATTATGTTCATTCATGATACAACTATCCCACCTCTCTTCTTTGCTTCCAGCTCCAGGCACTGACGACAATAGTTTGGCGGCCACTGGCTTTTGGGAGGCTGGTGGGGTTAAGTAACTTCTCTCAACCTGGTGATGCTTCACTGTTTGCTGATACACCTTGGAAAATTAACATGTAACCCAAAGTCATGAAGGTTTGGTTCAGATGATTTTGAAAACTTGAAAGAGGTGATTTTTGTTGAGGTGAACCTCGCCGTTAATTTCGGGGTTGTACTTTATATAATCAGATGTTTGTTGACCATGTTAGTTTCAGCAGGTCAACAATAGGTTTGGCGGTTATTTTCACCTTTTTTCCCACTATCATCACTTGGGGAAGATCCCATTTGGCTCATTATATGCTAAAAGGGAAACGGGCGGACATGGGTTGAAACCACTCACGAATATAGTCAACAACTCAGCAACTAAAGCTGTTTTCTGTGTGTGTGTGTGTGCTTGATGTGGAAAGCAGATAAGAAACATATAGAATTCTGCCATATGTCACCAGAACCATAGTCCACCCTATTTCACCATATTCAACTATATTCACCATTGTATTGTCATGGATGCAACCATCACTCTGAACTTTGACATCAGGGTTTTGTTGAGGACTGGCATGAGATGTCCAAAAGCTCCGGCAGATTGGAGAGTGGAATTGTTCAACGCTGCTAACGAGAATGCACTCCTGGGAATTAACATAGCACCTGAAATAGGCCGAGACCCAAAAGGGAAGGATTGTCTCCCAACCACCATTTTTCAGCGGCAAGCTTTTAGTTTCTGGGAGTGTACCCTCCTGGGAACTAACATATCCCCTGATTTTCCGTGTCCCAAGGTAGAATAACATTAGCTAGTTCCCTGGAGGGCCGTGTCTGTAGATAAAGATTTATATCACAATCCTGAAGAGTTTTAGTCTTTTTGTAAATCAGATTTCAGTGGCCTTTTGTTCGATTCGATGACCTCATTTTGTATCTACTCCAGAGGCTTAAGGGAGCAGTGAAAGAAAAAAGCCCCGTTTAGTTGTTTAGGGTAGGGGCTCCATACCCAGTTATCTGGGGATTCTTTCGTAAACCCTTATAAGGATCCCTAGTAAAAAACCCAGGATTCCATGGAAGTATGGCTTCTCAGTTTCTTGTTTCGACGAAGCCAATGAATTCCAACGTGGGCAGGCACGACCAAACTTCGCTTGTAATGAGCCTTTCGCTGATACTCTGTATCCACGACCAGTGCGACTTTGGCTGCACTGAACAAGGGGCTGGAAAGATATCAGTTGTTTTTTTCCCGCAGATCTGATCTTCACAAACAAAAAAACACGTGTGCGTTTTGCCTTTAAGGATCTTTGGACATAATGTTGATGCAAAAAATAGAGCACCGTTTTTTTTAATCTCCCCCTCAAAGTAATTACAGTGTTTTATGTTGCCATACCAGCTGATGCAATGATCGACCAACAGTACAATAGATATTTATAATTTATATACAATTATACTACATTTCAATATACAACAAATATAAATATAAATATACATATATATATATATATGGTCCAGTGATCTCCCACCCCAAGGTATGCTACCCCCCCGTCGTGGACCTGTTGGTGAGTAGTAGTAGTAGTAGTAGTAGTAGTAGTAGTAGTAGTAGTAGTAGTAGTCGTAGTAGTAGTAGTAGTAGTAGTAGTAGTAGTACTACTACTACGAGTACGGGGTAAAGATATGGGGTGGGATATACCATGGAGTCGGGGGGTGGGCCATTGACAGGGGACATGGGATCATGTTATTTCATATTTTTTTAATTTTGACAATATATACACAAAAAAAATACAAACCATAAAAATCAACCAACTGTAGGTAAATATGCCATATTGTACATGGATGGTATGGGATTTATATTTGGATTCGCTTCGATCCCTGCGTTTCTTCAACTCACCGAGGATCAACTTCCTGGTGCGAACTGATGGTGATGAAATCACCATCCAAGTCACTGCTACTATTCCACGTCAAGCCAACCGATTGCGTTCCATGCTTACCAAGTCTCTTGGACACAAGATGAGGAACGCAAATTTTTTTTGGAAGCCGTTTTTGATATGTAATTTGACTGTGTATATATATATATATATAAAGTATTTAAAGTAGGTTAAATGTTATATTTCATTTATTGTAATTGCATCATGTATTTTGATATCCAGTTTTTAATCGTGGGTGTCCAAAATACCTCTTCTCGTGGAGTCCTATTGCAAAGGTTTATGATCAAGTTTTGTTCCATGTTCATTTACAAGAAGCTGATTGGAAGCACCAATAATATACGATGAAGGTTCTGATGCTTTGATAACTCTGTGTTCACGGATTCCCGGAAGGAAGTTCCTCTTGGAATCTAGCTCAGGGGCATATTTTACTGAATTGAACTTGCTGGTTTTGCAGTTGTTTCGTTTGTCCCAAAAATCGCTAATCCAAGAGAAAAGACAAACCAAATATGATGAAGAATGACTTCTTGTGCCACAATCATTCAAAAAGGTTGATGTGTTTTGAGAGATTTCTCAAGTGCAACTAGGACAAGTCTTAAGTACTCACGATTGGTCAAGGGAAAGGGGGACACTGTATGAATATGGTTGCATATGGTTAAAAGATGCTGAAGCCTGAAACTACCCGAGCAAAGACTAAAACACTGGTCATTTGCTGTATATATAGTGGATTATACTACCCAGTTACGTGCGGATTTATTCAGCCACTATAAGGATCCCTATAAACCAAAATGTCATGTCAGGGTTTTGTTGCAATTTCCTCACCTGAGGATCGTCTATCGTGAGTTGCGCAACCGAATGAGAGGGGATACCGTCACTGCTATCCAAGAAGCTTTCGAGTCCGGGTGACCCAAAGGGGTGAAAGTCCCAACGGTCCCGTCGGGCGGGGGGGGAAGTCCCTCTGGTTGTTGAATTTTCCAATGGTGAGAGAGATATGGACAAAGGCAGAAAATGGTTTAGAAATGGATAGAAATGATACTTCTAGTCTTCTTATTTGCTTGTTTGTTCATTCTCTTGGAGTTCAACCTTCCAATGGTTCCGGGTTTTTGAATCTATTGGATTTGTTGATTGTTGCTTGATTCATTTGTAGAAAAGCTATGAACAGATCATAGGAAAGTGAACGTTCACTGGACTCCAAGAATGCGTGCAGGAACATTCGGAACGATTGATGTTTCATTCCAGACGATGAATTTCTTGGCGGTCAATCCATGGTAGCTTAGAATTTTTGTTGGACATTATTGCTGTGCAAGTCAACGTGGAACACCTCTGACATTACATGGGATGGGCATGAGGATCTATGAGGTACATGGAGATACCTTGATTAATCCGGGATGCATGAATCTTGGAAGGTGTAATGTATGCATCCCATAGGATCCATGGATGGTGTATTTACCTTTATAGCCGTGCGGCAGCCGTGGTCATTCATGGATCCATGACCCCCTGTCCCAGGGCGGCCGGGGAAGCTGATGATCCCGAAGAACCGGAGGAGGTCAGGGCTTTTCGAATTGCTGGAAGGGATGGTTCCAAGCTGAACCAACCCAGAAAACTCACCCAAAAAGGTAGCTGAGGTTTCGGGAGAATTTTCTCATTTGAGGGAAATCGTGGTTGGTGAAATATCATGATTTTGGCCCGAAATGATGGGGTATTTACCATATCAACTGGTGTAGCATCTATTTTATCAATACTTTTTTGAGAACTACACCAACTGTGAATGTACACACGATTTACACATAAAACCCGGTAAGAATCGTTGGATATATGATATGATAGATAGGTATGGATACTTATCATGTTAAGTGGTGCATGTGTTTTTTTTCTATGAACCGTATGAACCACCAAGCACATCATACACCCTGGAAGATTAACATGGAACCTACAAATGACCCATTTAGAAAGGAAACTGATCTTCCAAACCTCCATGCTTATGTTCCATGTTAATCTTCAGGGGTGTAATCTTGAATATTCAACGGTTAAATTGCCTTTCCAAGTCGGCTACTGCAAGTCAACTTGTTTTTTTGGTCAAGGTGCTTCTGTTGATGGTGGAAGAAATCCGGGGAGAACTCACCAGTTGAGGGAGGTTGGCAGTTGAAATCCCATTATTTGATATTATTTGCCAAGGTTTTATACACATCCCATGTGGTTGGGAATGGGATTTCTGAACTATCAACAGTATGAAACACAGAATGGACTTTGGTTTGTCAGGAAAGACGTTTGATGTTGAGCGCAGTGTCTTGGCATTTTGAATTCGCGTTGCCTTGAATTCTCAGATGCCGTTCTCTGTGGCTAGAATACTGGCCTCAAATGGCCTCAAGATTTTGGGTAGACGTTTAAGAACACAGATTTTGGACCATGTCTTTTTTGCCAGTGACTGATGTCCATCTTGGGATCTAATGATTTCGAACCATATTTGAAGTTATTAAACAGCAAAGATTAAGTTGTACGTTTCGGGCCTGTGAGAGCCTTTTCTGAGGAATGTAAAAAAACGACATTTTCCATAGATTCTGGAAATTGAAAAAACTGAAAAACGTTTGTTTTTTGTTTCTGATTTTCCGTCTTTTCTAGTGTTTTCCTTATTTTCCTTATGGTTTTTTTTCTTTTCCAGAAATTTTCAAGTTATTGAGCATGTTTTTCTTTATTTTTCCTATTTTCCCTATTTTCCAGATTCTCCAGATTTCCTGATTTTCCCATTTTCCGGATTTTCCAGATTTTCCAGATTTCCTGATTTTCCCATTTTCCGGATTTTCCAGATTTTCCAGATTTCCTGATTTTCTCATTTTCCGGATTTTCCAGATTTTCCAGAGTTCCTACTTTTTCCCTTTTCTGGATTTTCCAGATTTCCTGATTTTCCCATTTTTTGGGATTTTCCTTATTTTTCACGAAAAAAAATAGTTTTTTTCCTTATTTTTCTTGTTTTCTTCGGTTTTTTTTGAATATTTGTTTTTTCCTTATATTCCGGATTTTTTCCTTTTCTTTCTTTTCTTCATTTTTTTGCTTTTCTGACTTTTCCGGAAATGATACGTTTCTTCAAATTTGTCATTTTCAAAGGTTTTCAGAACTATGGAAAAACGTCCATTTCCAGGAAACGTACTCTGGAGTACAATCCACAGACACTGGCCCAAACGTTCTTCTTAAAGCAAAGATCACTAGGATTTAACCTCAATGTTCTTTGAACTCCACACTTCTCTGGAAAAGAGTTCTGATTGAACTCCAACAAGAATCCTACAAACAAATCCTATCCACATACTGCATCTCAAGAAGTATAGTCGACACCAGATAAATGTTCAAGTATTCCAAATCAAGTGATGATGATCATCACTATTGGCCGAAACACAACAATAACATACTGATTTGCCAATTCCATTCCATGAATCCCAGGTGAATGGTGGTGATCATCCCTCCATGCCACGTTGGTGGCAACCACGAAGAGCTCAGACTGTTGTAGCTTGGAACATCCATTTTTGTTTTGTGATGTTCTTGTTCTTGTTGTTATTGTTCTTGTTGTTGTTATTGTTCTTGTTGTTGTTCTTGTTCTTGTTCTTGTTCTTGTTGTTGTTCTTGTTCTTGTTCTTGTTCTTGTTCTTGTTCTTGTTGTTGTTGTTGTTGTTCTTGTTCTTGTTCTTGTTCTTGTTCTTGTTCTTGTTGTTGTTCTTGTTCTTGTTCTTGTTCTTGTTCTTGTTCTTGTTCTTGTTGTTGTTCTTGTTCTTGTTCTTGTTCTTGTTCTTGTTGTTGTTGTTGTT
>DF240271.1:38347-97551 GCA_000507305.1 Breviolum minutum Mf 1.05b.01
TTGTTCTTGTTCTTGTTGTTGTTCTTGTTCTTGTTCTTGTTCTTGTTCTTGTTCTTGTTGTTGTTCTTGTTCTTGTTCTTGTTCTTGTTCTTGTTGTTGTTCTTGTTCTTGTTGTTGTTGTTCTTGTTCTTGTTCTTGTTGTTGTTCTTGTTCTTGTTCTTGTTCTTGTTCTTGTTCTTGTTCTTGTTGTTGTTCTTGTTCTTGTTGTTGTTGTTCTTGTTGTTGTTGTTGTTGTTGCCCTCCAAATTTATTGGTACCCTTTCTCCCATAATCGTGGAAGTGGAAAATTACCCTTCATAAAAGGAAACTAATATTGGAGTGATCTATTTTCCACTTCCATGATTATGAGAGGAAGGGTAACACACCCCGAAAATAGTCAGGGATGTATCACTTAACCTTAGCATTGGGTACTTGAACGAGTTTCTTAAGGTTTTTTTAGCAGTTGATGACAGTTTTTTTGAAATACACGCCCTACATATCAGTGATGTAGAAAGAACATCAAAATCGTTTCATGGGAGATGATACTGGTTACGAAGTATTAGTATTTTTTGTGGTTGTGTTGCATTTACTGTGTGATCTATGTATTGATATTATATTTCTCTTGCCAAAAAAAAGAAGGTTTCGAGCTCGACACAAACTGGGTGACTTCGTCGGGAGGTATTCTCAAAGAAAGGTGTGAAGGTTGAGAGCTACAGCAATATTCTAGCCAAGTCATTGTGATGTCATCATCCCCAAAAAGGGTAAAACGCTATATTTTAGAAAGAAAATTGTTTCCCATATAGTATTATGTCAGGTTTTCTCAATGGTTTGTGATTTATTATCACTCATTTTGGGTGTTTCCGGAAAAATGGTGATATTCCCATGTCACACCCCAATCAAAATGATCATTTTTAGCAGGAAAACCCCATGGGTTTCGTTGGGGAAACCCACCATTTTAGGAAACCCCCATTTTGCTAGGCCAGATGAATTTACTTGACTGTCAAACAAGTGACTGTTCACTCCCCGCTTTCACCCAAGGACACCTGTGAGGAGGGACCCTTTGTGCAGCAGGCACCATGGGAGCTGGTGAAATACCGAAACAAATCCGTCAAACATCAAGAAATGAACTACTACCAGGTGATTCAATTCGTGACCTTTTTGGGATGGTTAAGTCTAAGTGACCCTTTCAAAGGCGAATCGTGACCTCCAACTGGGATATGAAAAGGTCACATTGAATCACCTGGTAGTTGGTGGTTTCAAATGTTGATTATGTTCACCCCTGCTTGGGGGAGATTTCCAGTTTGACGATCTTGGATTGAACGCCCACCCAGCAATTCTTGACAATAGCTGTTGAGTCGTAAAAATGTCATGTTTTCTGAAGTCGATTCTTCACTTGCAACCAAACGAAAAGTTCTTCATTCCCCTTCCACTTCAGAATTTCACTTAAGATATATAATTGAAACATATTGAAACATGGTACAGTCAAATTGCAAATTTTCCAAATAGCCAGGACTCGTGTTTGGATGGTGGTGAATTTGGTGCCTGCTGGAACTGCTTGGCCACTCAAGTGGAGACGCGAACGCAATGTTGGCGAGGTCGTTCTGCACCTGAAGGCGACTCCTGTAGGGAAGGTTGATGGCAAGATTGGAGGTAAAAAATTAGGTACCCGTTGAGCTTTTGTGTATCAAAACTTATGATCAATATAATATAGTTACATGCAGAATATATCACAACACGCAGTATATGTTTGCGTCGTTTGCAATATACTAGTAGCAGCAATATTTTTTATCTACATGTTTCTTAGGAAGATATACATGTATTAAAAGACTTAAGCGTCAGACATTTTTTTTCACAAAAATAAATCCACTTTATCAGGTACAACACCTCCATTTTTTGATGACTTAGTGTTGCAACATGTTTCTCCCTAACAAAAAAAGATTGGCCCAAAAAATCCTTGGGTCCCCAACAAACACCAGAGGCAGAAACTGTTTGTTTTTGTAGCCCTTCCAACTGAGGTTCTCCAACCGGTGCCCAATGCGATGGAACAGACCAGATTGGTGACTACTACACTTGCCGTTGGACTGGCTTTACTGAACCCCAGACCTGTTATGCTCGTGCGCCCGATGGATGCTTGCAGTGGAGCAAGCCGTTGGTAGTTGGGGATTCAATCATGATTCCCTCATTAAATGCTAGGTGGTGGTTTCAAACATTTTTTATGTTCATCCCTACTTGGGGAAGATTCACATTTTGACTAATATTTTTCAAATGGGTTGAAACCACCAACTAGAATGGTTTTGGACCCCTACATCAACTAGAAGAATGGGTATTTCCCGGAAGACGGGGTAAACCATGATCAAGGTCTGATGGCAAACATCATCAGCCTCGAGCCAACCTCACCAACGTTTTCCGTAGCACTATCACGTCATAGTCGTCAGGCATGCGAGAAACATGTTCTTTCCTTGGTTCACAGCAAAGCACGGAGAAAAACAGAGTGAATTCTCTCAGGATATTGCGTGAAGAAGATTTGCGCCTACCAGGGTGACCTGAAATTGGATTTAGCAAGATTTTTGTTACCTCAGAAAAGTGTTCTTTCCCAGTGCATCATCATTTAATGACGATGATGACGATGATACGACTGGTGTTGTTTTTTCTTTGCCATTTGTTTGAACAAAAACAGGTGGCACTAAAACCTGCACAGAATATGAGCCTCCGATCTATTTGGATTTTTGCATTGGGGACGCTGACCTTCCGAACATTGATCATGCTGTGATTGAGTACACCTGCTGTAGTCATGATGCACCTTGTCCGGATTTCATGACATGACGGCCATGTGAGTAGGGTCATTTTATATACAAAAACATACATAGTTTGTTTCAAGGGCTAAACAAATTGCCCATTTTGGTGGATTCACCATTTGAGATGATCCATATATGAAAGTGTTTTCTACTGTTTTGGTTGATACTCAATGTGATAGGATCGATGAGCAGAGGATGTATACACTGCTATATTATTTTCCCAGTAAAGATTTTTCTTCGGTGACATGGGTGTCAGATCAAATAGTCACTACTTTCTGATAGACGTTGAATCTGGAATCAGGTGGGCCACATTTTGTTTGTTCCACGAGAATATGTTTCTTTTGATTCATCTTAATGAAGACACGCGCCACACATTATGTTGATTTCTCTTCCCGCCCCTTCCTAAGTACACTCCAGGAAACGGATACATATCCCACCTCGGGAAAAGGAACATCATCGACTCAAAAGTGCCTTTTTGGGTGGAGATATGTTAGTTCCCTGGAGGGTAAGATGTACCTTTGTTTTGGATTGATTCTGCTATCAATCCAAAAAAAACGGATTACAAAAGCGATTTTTGCAGATTTGAGAGGCAATCCAAGACAACTCACAGCCCAATTACCCTCCCTAAAACTAACATAGCACCTGAAACTGGATGCTTGGAAGACTAGTTTCCTTTTGGGATGGCCCATTTTCAGGGGTTATGCCCAAATTTTATTAAATCCTTTGCTGTTGTTTCTTTCTTGAAATCTTATTTGGTAGCCTCATAGCGTTTCAAACATGCTCGCCAGAATGCTTGCTGCACTCACCACTGCGATTTGTAGCAATGTTTGATTAGCAGTTCAGCCCTCAGAGCATGTGTAGTATTTGTATGTTTGCATGAGTCATCATGAGTATGTAAATGTATGTGTTTGATATGCATATAACTGTAGTTGTAACTCTAGACATGTATGTATATAATATATCTATGTTGATTCACATGAGGCAAGCGAGCATTCCTTTTTAAGCTTCACTTTCGCACTGTTACTACAGCAAGACAGAAGTTTGAATTGGCCATTTTAGTTTTATTACGAATGTACCGGTATACAGACACACGCTTTATGGAATATGTTTGAGATTCACCATCCCATGATATCACCACCACCATCATCACCAATGATTCATTTAAACAACTTGATTTGCCCAGCTCCTTGCAGTTTTTCAGACCACTGACCTTCACCAGTGAAAACAACACCTAGCTCCGTTTTTTGCAAGGCCTTGACATTCGTGGGTTACGTGAGTGGTGGAAATCCTGCGCAGATTGGCAGTTATGAGATTCAAGTCGGAGCTGAGATCCTTTGGACAAGAATTCCCATTGGAATGATGAGACGGGAAAGACCGTTGGGTGTATGTTTTGTTTTTTTTGAAGTGACCTTCGAGATGGCGGTATGGGTTTACGTACATGTTACATACGTAGTACATGTTCGATCATGTCTATGGTTTACTTGTTTGTTTCATGTTTGTATTTCAGTGTTGGGTTGTCAGTGTGGCTGAAGGGAGACGCGTAGATGTGCCTCCATGGCAGTTTTGGGAGTTTCCGATTTTCCTCGCCAGTTCTTTAGTCATTGTGTTTCCGTTTGGGACTGTCTCTCTTTGTCTCCCTTCTATTTCAATATATGTCATAGATCATGTATTATATAATCGTAATGATATATTACGTACATACTTTTTTTGAATGCTTGCAAAACAAAAACAATAACTATGTCATCCTGCCAATGTTCCAACTTTAGAATCTGGTTTTGCTTGGGAAATTCCCCACAAAAGAGCGCCTATAAAACAATTTGGACCACCAAGAAACCAACATGCCGAATCCTCATCTCTCTTCGCCACAACCGATAGGATCCATTTATGGTATATTTGCCTACATTCACCATAAAACTCAGCCAAATGTAGGTAAATATGCCATACATGGATCCTAGCAAGGAACAATGCTGGAACATCATGGAGTTTGCCAACACCTTTGACTTGTGCAGCTTTGATTGCAACTGCCATATATGGAGCTGACGCTCCCAGATACGATCCTTGGATGAGGGCCATGAAACACAACACCCGAGTTTTGGGCCGGAGCGCTTCCCAAAAACCAGTGTTTTTTTTTCCAGGAAAAAAATCCTGGAAGAACTGAAGAACCTGAATTAGTAGACTTAACAAACAAACAGGTTTGTATGACCTTGTTTGCTTGTCGGTGTAATGTTGGTATTATAAGATGTTAATTAAGATGTTATCCTGCACTGGTTATGATGGAAGCATATTATAAATCCTTTTGAGAGGAATCCTGATTGAATGAAGCAGCATGGAATGTTTAATTCTCACGATTCATTAGATCTTCATTTTTTGGAACCTCCATTTTGAGATCGCCTGGACAACCACCAATGACCGGAAACGAAACGGAGCAGCCGCAACGGAATTGAGTTCCCGGATCAGGCGGAAATCTACAACCGAAAGAAAACGACATGTAAACACCGATCAGTTGATAGCAAGATAGCCATTGCAACCCTTTGAAACCACGAAATCCATGTCATTTTTGTTGCCCTTTAAGTCCTGGGTGACTGGTGGGGCATGATGGGGGTTGCACCTGTGTTTTTCACATTCTTTACTTTGTCCTACAAAGTGGGCCAAAAATCACCAGTTATTAGGTGATTTCGGGGTGATTGATCTCACCCGCGTGAACCCCAGTTGTAAGGCCATTTATAGCAGGGCCCAGTCGTTGGTATGCACAGAGCCCCCTTGGTCCGAGGAGATCGAACCGGCCTGTGCAGCACTTCTCCCAGGGCAAAGTTGCCGCGTGCTATGTGCAGCAGACTATTTCTTGGAAGAGTTGCTTGGTTGTTTTTTTTCGTGAGGAAATTACTGGTCAGAAAAAAATTGCGCAATTAAAATGGATCGGATCCATGGGACTGGTCATATTTTTCGTAAATTTGGCTTAGATTTATGATAAATGATATAGTTATATGGTAAATATTCCATACATCCATCCTATGGGTATGACAGTTGATGTCATTCTGGTTGATGAAGGTGATAGGATGAAATGCTTTGTGTTTGGTACTCATCCTGAACTGAGTAGTAAGACATTGCAGGCCTTTGATCACTGCTCATTTGAAAGGGTGTGAGATTGTGTGATGGATCAATTAGTCAACCATGTCAAGTGATATTATCACCGACAAGATCTGTTTGCGAAACAGACGCGTTTCCACGAATTTCAACCATAACTTGGGTGGTAAAAATATATATATATATATATATCACAACCCTTTAAAGTCAAAGAGTTTTGTGGCCAAAAACATTGGTCGCAGCCTCATGTCGTTGGTCCATTCAACATTTGTGGTCCTTTAAGTTCTTGTGTTGACAAGGAGATGGGGGGAACCGAAAAGACATAGCTAAGGGAAGACCTTTTATTGTTATTCGTTTTTTTTTTCTGGATATTGTTTCAAAGGTCAATCTCAAAATAGCAGAAGTTGGTCATATATGATTGATCACTGAACCTACAAGTATGATACAATGATGGATGCATTGATTGAAACTGGTGACACTTTCTAGGCCAAATCGATTTGTACCAGAGTCGCACATAGACAACCACCCTAGTGCTCCAAATGCTCTGTGAGAAGCTGTTTAGGCACCCAAAATCCACTCCAAAACCACTTGCAGAAGGGATTGGAACATATACAATAAACAATCAACATATCAACCATATTTTTTTGGATGAGGCATATATGATGATAGTACAACCAGTAACAGTCCCCACCAGGATTATACTATTTTTAGGAGGTTTTTTTCCATATACAAAACGCCTTCAAACTTGCCACGAGCCAGCCTCTCGGGGGTTTCGGGGGGTGGTAGATCCTCCAAAGTCTACTAAACTCCCTGAAACTAACATAGCTCCTTGAAAAATGATGGTTATAAGACTACTTGTCCTTTCGGGATGGTAACTTTTCAAGGCTAACTCAACTCATTATGGCTAGTCAACCTAACCTGCACCATACCCCGAACCGTATGAAGGGCTCATTAACCATTGGGAACACCAGTATTAAACTTTGGGATGGGAACTAACTAACATATCCTCCCTAGGTGGGAAAACGGCCTTGTTCCCTGGAGGGTTATTCGATTATTCATCTCCACCCTGGTGCTGAGGGTCTTTGATTCCACCAACGGTGTTTACACTTGCGGCTTTGGACTTGGAGAGTTCTCTGTCAAAAACGTTGGGTTTTGTTTTTTCAACGATGGGAAAACGGCAACGTTTAAAGAAAAACACCGGTCAGTTATGGATGTTATGGTCATTCAACATTTACACTCCCGAAGTTTCACAGCTCGCCCCGGAAAAATGATGGTTTTTTCAAGACGACTTTCCTTTTGGGAAGGACCCTTTTTAAGGGCTATTAGGCTATTCGTTAAACTTCATATTCGTCCTTTGCCCCGGAAGTTTTTTTTTGTTTTTGGATCAGGCTTGGGAAATGTTGACACGTGGCTGGAAGCCATTGTTGTTGAGTTTCACAAAGGGAGCAAGGGATCCCATGATGAGTTTCAGCGACAAATTGTCGACATGCTGAAATTACAAGTCAAGTCAAGAACAATCAAAAAACATTTCTTTGGATCTTCAAAATCTTGGGAGTTGTCCATTGGGTAACATTTTTTTTAAATATCAAAGGTCACATCAATGGATCTTCAAAATTTTGGGATTTTTTCCCACAAAAGAAACATGTTGGTCCAATGTGACCCACTTTTTTCGTCCATTGATGTCCATCGAACCGAGGAGTCTCGTAGGTGATGCACCGCATTGCCTGTTGCGACCGTTCCTCAAGCTGCAATTCGTTGCCAATTTGAGTTGCCTTCACCATTGACACATGGAAAAATCAACGAAGAACCCCCATGAAATCTTGAAGTTCCTGAAATTTACAGTTTCGTTTTTGTTTCATCGAAGGATTCACAGATGGGAATCATCTGAGTCGTATTGGCTGGGATCAAAGGTGGTAAATACATGATGGACTCTCCAATATAAATTGATCCAACCCAGATGTCATTCTTCTTACTCGGGCAATAATTTTCCTTTGGTCATGGACAATTCATTCAAATCTTCATGCCTATGGCCAGAAAGACGGCCAAACCCGGCTCTCAACAGACCATTTTCTTGCGAAAAATTTGAAGAAAACACATACACACCCACACACCAACCCAACAACAGCTGTCACCACTCAGGGGAGGCAACCAAAATCCTGTCGTTGGCAATGGTCCCCCGAGTGGTTCCAATGACCCACCGCCTGCAATCATTCCAGCGAAGTGTCAAGAGTGTGCACAAATCAGCTGCATGGCAGCAAAGGATTTCATGGAACATAGCAGCATCAAAGCAGGGCAGTGTATTCCACTAAAATTTTAAGAGGTCATTTCTTTTTGGTGATGCGGACAGAGTCGGACAGACAGAAAGACATGTTTGAAGGATGATGACAGGGGTTAAGCATATTCGTGAGGGCTCGTAGCAACTGGATAGTAGCGAACACACGAATCAACATTTGTTGGGATTTGTTGATTAACATCTTCAGCTTTCACGGAGATTTCCATGAGATGTTCATTGTCCATACGTTTGGATACTTGTATTATCTTGTATTGTTCAAACCCCTTTTTTGGATTTGTTGTTGTTTCCAATCAGAGTTGCATCTAAAAAAGCACTGCATTTCAAACTCCATGGGGAATCAAACTTTGCAAGATCATGGTTTTCTTCCACACACTATAGGATCCATGTATGGTAGATTTACCTGCACATTGGTAACATTTGGTAACTATACCATACATGGATCCTATGGGCACACACCCAGATGGTTGGAATCGAAACAGCTTTGAACTCTGTCAACTCTGGGGTTCCTTGGCAAAACGGAGTTCTGACTGATGGATTTGTGACTGATGGGTTGTTTTTGGGGATTTTTTTTTCAGATTTGTTGAACTACTACTATATACTCGTACTTTTGTTGTTGTTTTGATTTGTTGGTTTTGTTTAAGAAGAAACTGCTATTGCAGATATTTATGAATCATGAGTGATTTGGAAGTATTTGTGATTATCTACAAGTATCTATTCATTAAGATCTTCAAAATGAACCAGGGTTGCGTGAAAATATGGTGAAGTTCAATCCCTACATTTCCATGCCGCTCTATGCATTGACATTTCTGTAGCAAGTCAAGACGGGGTATGTTCCAGAAGGAGCTTCGGGTTGCTGCTATACCGCTAGGCTTAGGAACATTGCTCTTGTATCTTGAAGCTCACAGCAACAGAAACAAGCAATCAACCAACCAACCAACCAACCAATCAATCAATCAATCAATCAATCAATCAATCAATCAATCAATCAATCAATCAATCAATCAATCAATCAATCAATCAATCAGGTCACTTTTTTTTGTGTTTTGCATTCTTTGAATCGTTGTACCGTTGATTTCGTCTTTTTCCGCGGGTCACCAGGGGATCCCCACGTAAAGAAGAGTTGGAGATCCAGAAGGAGTTTCGATCATCAAGGTGGCGGGCGGGTCGTTTTGGGGGGAAACCGTTGGTTTTTTGTTTTGTCTTTGCCCTGTTAGCATCTGTTATATCCAATTGGGTGTTTCCGAAAATAGGGGTACCCCCAAATCATCCATATTTCAATAGGGTTTTCCATTATTTTCACCATCCATTTTGGGGCATGCCTATTTTTGGAAACACCCATTTATATCCCAATTATCAACTAGGTGGTGGTTTCAAATATCTGTTATTTTTATCCCTAATGGGGTGTACATGATGAAATTTGAGGAAGATAGCACCTGAAACTCATGTTTCGCACCTGAAAATGGATGGTTGGAATACTTTCTCGTTTCCTTTTGGGATTTTGTCTATTTTCAGGTGCCATAAAGCTGTTCGTTTTAGGGGAAGGGTTCTCAACCGTTGAATATCCCAATTATCAAAGATGTACCCTTCAACGACCACATCGTGGAAAATCAATATGAACAATGAATGATCTTAAATGTATGTCAAAGGTTATTTCAACACACCTTTGGAACACACCCCTACACATTTACCAACAGGCTATAAAGGGATTCTTTTCATAGTTGGCTAAGGGGATTGCCTGGGGTGTGCTCTAGGGGTGTGTTGTAATTTTCTTGGAGTATGAGAAAGTTGATGGTATTTAAAGAGTATCTTTAGTAGCTGTAGAGATTCTAGTTCTAAGTATACTACGTAACGCTGTTGAAAAATATTCTCTGAAATTCCGTGAAAGTTGGAATATAATATACGTGTTTTTCGCCACACATCAAGCGTCTCAATCCAAATCTTCTCTTGTCTTCTTTTCCTAAACTATTTCTTCCTGTTTTTAAGGCATCAAAAACCTGTGGATGGATGCATTGTTTCAGGTACTGGCGTGTATCGTTACGCTACCGCGGGGACCTGCGCTGGTGGAGATTTCGAAGTGCAGCTCTTCCAATGTCACCTGGGACCATTGGTACGATGGGGAGGACACCGGTTCCATACTGCAGCCAGTAGATGGTATGAATGGTCATTTTTCAAGATGGAACTGATAGTTTCGTATGGAGATTTGCGCAGAAAGACCAAACATTTCGGTTGTCTTTTAAGGAGAACAACATGCGGAAAAGGTTGTGGAAAATCATTGCTTGACCTTGCTCTGTAGACTTCTTGTTTAAAAAAGAACAGGTGGTTCACTGCTCACTGTTGACCAGTGGCGTGTTACGCCACTGAATTATTTCTTAGAATGTCAAAATGGAAGGCTCGTAGAGTGATCGGTCTGAATACCCTTAAAGGGCATGGTGTTCTTTTTATTGTTTCTTTTTGATTTTTCCCTGGATCTTAAACAATTTGACACTTCATGTCATTCCGAAAAACAAAAACAAGTTCTTGACGACCTAAGGTCAGTTTAAAAGTGGTGGCAACGCCGTGGCCACTGGTGTGGCAGTGAGAATGAACAATGGCAACACTGTCTTTGTCAACAAGCGTGACATTGAGAGTACAGGGCAACCATGGGCAACTCGGTGTGTTAACTTGTTTTGATATAACTTTTCCAGGATGAATTCAGATTTTTTGCTTGCCCATCTTTCGTTTTAAAGTTCTTATTTACCTAAACCATCCCTCCAAAAACGTTGCTGCAAAATCCTAGTCGAATGGCAATCCCTAGGTGGAACCCAGTGATCAGATTCAACGTGATCTTCAAGGGGTCAACATCTACAGTTCCTTGGTGTTGGTCGCAGTTGAACAGTTAAACTCAAAAATGGTGAGCTGACTTATAGATTGCTGATGTTTGTTCAAGACGTGTTAAGTTCAAGAAGATCAAAAAGTGTATACATATATATATATATATGCAGACATATCAAATCCCACTGTGTTTGGCAGTTCGGCTGTCGAGGTGCTAGATGAGTATGTGGTTGTTACTGTGTCATCTCTGATTTGTTTTTTCAGGCCCTAGTCATGCTGACATGCGGAGAAAAACCAAGTGATGACGTCCGAGATGATGCAGCGATACAAGCTGAGGTGTATAATATACACACTCATATTTATGTGTACCTGGACTCCTGGACTCTCCTTCACGCGGTGCCGTAGCCCAATTCTATATATAGGACATAATATCAACCACAATACATCAATTATACAGATATTTTTACGTATATATATATATATGTATATATTAGCTGATGATGATCAAAGATTGGATCTAATTTTAAACAATATCTCTAAGCAGAAGCATATCAAATTCTTGAACTTCTTGGCTTCAGGCAAAAAAACACCACCGTGGTGCCATGCCAGGTGATGATCAATGTGCATTTGTCAACGTGAATGTGAAGCAACTCGGAACCGTTTATGTGGAAGTTGGTTTGGAAGATGTCATTCTAAATCATGTTCCTTGGTCCTTCATCAGTGTATCACCAAAACTCAATAAATCACAGGAAGCCAGGTGGTTTATTCTGCTAAATTTATGTGACCTCTTGGAAGGCCCCGCTTCAACAAAAATATGCAACATTGTCACAGGGCCAAATCCGCAAAACAAGACGGGGGTCACATCTGGGTTTTGCAAAATCCAGCAGGCTATGACTCAAAGGTTTGTTTGTGTTTTCCACCTTTGGCAAAGCTTGGATTAAAAAAATCCATCCTTGCAAAGCCCTACATTTTTTTGATGGATGGATTTCCATTCACATCCGCATGACTCCTGACCTCCGTTTCTCCCACAAACTAAGGACCTTCAGCAGAAACCCAGGCAAGGTGAGAAGTGAAGGGACAGTTTCCCCCGGTGACCTTGACATTTTTGGACCACGAAAACTTATGAACAAAACGTATCTTATATGAAACATATGTACACATCGAGTTGATGAATCTTATTTTGGACAAATTTTCACCACGAAAAATGTTCAGAGTCTACAGAAAATTGCACATGAATTGTTTGAACATATTCAGCAAAGACATGCTCGGCAACCGAAATCCTATTGCCTTTGTTGAAGCAAACAAAAAGGCCATATGCACAACGTGAAGATCTTGGTCTTCAACGAGGCCAGATTTTGATGTGCAAAAAGGTGAAGGTGATGATGGGCAGGGCCTCTATATCACCTCAAGTATGTATGATGACTCAATGATGACTATACAATACTTATGACAAAAATGTTTGTTTGAAATGTGTGTTCACCCGCTTGTGTAAAATCTATATGAATTGATTTATGTATATTTCAAATTATTTATATTTGCTTTGTATTCTTTTTCTTGTAGCTCCGCTGGTTTTAACTCTTAGTCCTACCCATTTTTTGTTGTTGATGCTTTCCCATGATTTTGCCTTCAAGAAAAACACAAGCCGAAGCTCAGAGACAAACATGCTCCAAATTTGATCAGCAAATGTGTTGCAACTCGGTGGATCACCCACCACATACTTGGATCTTCCCAACTGGTAAGTGGTTAGGATCACCCCTATTTACAAGCCATGAAACGGCCATTTAGAGAGAAACAACCCAACTTAGGGGACTTGCCAATCTCAACATGCAATTTGAAAAACCAACATGACCAAACCCGCTGGTCCCCCAGGACTTGACTGCAGAAGGTGTTTGTGGAGCTCCAACGTTGGGCGATGAGTATATCCAACCAACAAGTACTCAGAATGGCACCTAGACTCAAACAGCAAGCCGAGATGTTTTTTGGGTGATTTGTGGATGATTGTTGATTGTTTCTTTTGGGGGGGGGGGGGGGGTGCGTGATTCTGGTTAAGGTAAATGGCGTTTTTGGGGGATATGTTTCCAATGATTCACAATTTAAAAGGTACATGTTCAATGTTTTGTGGTTGTTGTTTTTTTTGTTCAGTTTATTGGTGGTGGGTTTCCCGTCCTATCCTTGAATCCTTGAGCTTGGGGACTTCCTGGAAAAAAGTCCTCAGAGCTGGTGAACGCTTCACCAACCTGGATTTGGCTAGATTCTGGGTGGTGCGTTTGAAATACTCCCCTGAAAACTAACATGTCCCCTGAAAATCGATGGTTGGAAGATGTATTCCCTACTGAAATGGTCACTTTTTAGGGGACATGTTAGTTTTCACGGGTGTATTCTTTATGTTCACCCCTAAACATTGGAGTTTTTTTTTCACCATGTTGACTCATATTTTTCAAAGGGGTTGAAACCAGCAACTAGATTTTTTGGTGCTTTTGATTTGTGGCTCTTTTAAAGTTGGACAGAATGATCGAGCATAGGCATTGACAGCAATGATGTCGGGATGTAGGTGAGCTAAGGGTCTTTGGTACTGTTTTGCTCCAAGCGAAGATACCCTATGTCAGGGGATGTGTCAAGAATCATTTGATTTTCAGTATTTGATTTTTTTTGCTTGCAGCCAAATAAAAGATCTGTTCCAGGTTTTATTGAAGAATCTATGTGTTCTGTTTCAACCCCAACGAATCTTGGTCACCTCTGACTGGAATGCTCAAGAGGTCTTAGATACCAGGCCCAAACCTCAAAATTGGTGATTCCATGCCTGATAAGGGCTGTTGTAGGACTGAAGGTTCGCCCTACACAAGGGCTTTTTTTGCACCAACAAAAATGGCATACATTCCAATAAAATTTCGCTCACTTATCGATCTCATTTTCCTTTCGATTTAGGTCTTGGTCGCACAAAGTATACCCTGAATCAAGCCCCAATCTTGTCATCATTTCAGTGTTGAACAGCATATTGGACTATTGAAGTGTAGGGTTGTACTTTTCCCGGGACTTTCCCCAGAATCAACTTGCAGGTGTTTCTCCACCATTGCCGCAGCTCAGGTGGTAAGATGATCTTCACTCCGCAGCAACATACCGACCTTTGTAACCAATGCATCAACTCAGGCGTTTTGTTTTTTTTTGGGGGGGTTTATCCAGGATAAAAAAACGGAGGGGGGGTTTGGAATGAGCATATTTTTTGGCCAACCAAAAAGCGGCAGTTTTTGTTGTTTTGAGGGTAATCGCCACATCATGATTATATAATAGATAAATAATAGATAATATAATTGTATATTTATTTGTTTCTACGTATACTGTATATATGATACATCTATATATATATATATATATATATTTAGATATACGCACATCATTACATTCCGGGCTTTGGGCCCCCCTATGGGAGGGGTGGGTGGTCATTCAAAGAGACCAATCCAACTGAAAAAGACCAATACGACAAGACGGTATGCGAAGAGAAGTTAAGAGAAGCCACAAAGTAATACAAAATAAGGATTAAGTAATATATATCAAGTAAGATGTTGGGAGGCAGGTAAGATAGAGATAATATAAAGCTTGAGCGTGTGAGAACAGAGATACACCATTGGTGGGAGGGGGCTCATCCCAACTACTGTCACTCTCAACCGATTGTGAAGTGATACCAAATGATATCTATGAGGTAAGATACAGGAAGTTGACAAGATAGGGCGAAATTATGTGAAGAAACAGAAAGATTCACACCAATCACAGAGATGAGTGGAGTTTTATTGCAACCATTTACAGCTTCGTCCAGGTTCTGCAGCTCCTGCAGGGTGTTTGGGAGGAACACCACCAGAACTTTCAAATGGTCAGGGCCCTGAAGGGTAGTGGGAAAGACCTGTGGTGATGGTGATAGTTGCTACGAGCGGACGTTTGGGTAGGATGTTTCCAAGGACGCTTATTTTATGTGATTGGAAGAAAGTGTTCAGAGAGTGTTTTTGAAAAAGCTGGGGGGGATGTCATAATCATTCATAATCTATGATATCTATGATGAAATTATATAGCTGTGTGTTTTGTATAGTGAGATTGTATTCTCTTGTATTTGGGGTTGTACGAGCTGTGGGATGATTGGAATGTTCATCCAAAAAACACTGGCAGTGTGGCCGGAGCCAAATGGAGCTCAAATGGGGTTTCCCCTTTGCAGTTTTTCCCATTTCATTGAGATTGGTCTCACATGGGTAAAAATAGGGGTACCCCCAAATCATCGATTTTAATAGGGTTTTCCATTATAAACCATCCATTTTGGGATACCCCTATTTTTGGAAACACCTACATGGTTTAAGAACCTCGGTTGTTTTGAAAAAATAGATATAATATATCTCTTTCGAATTGGGATCATTTTGTTCAACCGAAAAAACCACCTGTGTTGCAAGATCCTTTCCCCTTAATGATCGACAAATCATTGGGACAAAATTCCGTTCAGTTCCCAGGTATTGGAGTCAAAGTTAAATTGTGCCTAAGGAAAGTTGTTTTGCTTGGCGCTTTGGCCTTACGTAATGTATCTACAACCCTGAAGAATTCATGTTGATCCTGGGTGGGAAGTTCACAGAAGTTCACCTTCAACCAACGACTTGCTGAGATTGTTCTTTCATGAGACCTTTGAGACCTGAAAGCAACGATCAGGCGCTGATGACTGATGACCAAAGATTTCATGGTTGGATGTGTTTTTTGTTGAAAACTGGTAGGGTATTATACAATTATATATATATATACACGTATACATAGCGGTAGGCTAGGCATGGCTAGACATGGTGTTATTGTCTTGGCAACTGGCCTTTAAAATGACATGGACAAAAGCATGTGCCACAAAAATCATTGGACCCTCTAAACACTGCATTTTGACTTCACATGTGGTCCAGATGTTTCGCAGATGTTTTTTTTTCTGTGCTGCTGCCACTGGCAGGAATGCCTCCCTGTGCATGACGGTAAGATTCCTACCCTGCAGGCCAGTCTCGGGAGAGAAGGGCAGTTGTTTGTGATTTTGATTAAGTTGGGAAACTTGACCTGGAACAATGTATCGCTGATATGATATGGATACATGGCAAACATCATGTTTTTTTGTTTGCTGGTTTTTACTGAACGGATTATTGGCTTATGGACGGAAACTTTGGAGTCTTTTAATGTCTTTTTTTGAGACTGGCGATGGAAAACAATATCTCGTCAGCAGTCATTTACTGGAAGGTGCCCCAATTGCACAACAGCCTGTCTCATCCAAAAAACTACCAGACATCTGCAGGAAGAAACGCTTCATGGCTTCTAAGAAAATGATAGGGGTCAAAATTACCTGTGCAAAAAGGATGGCCTTGGGCCCTGTACAAATGCTTTTTGGACTACCATTTTGATAGAAAAAAAGACCTTGCATCCAAGCTTTTTGTACCAGGGTCGTTTTTGACATCCATCATAAGAGCTATAAAAAATCACAGTACCATTTTGTAGCAAGTAGCTATTGACCCAGTTGTTGGAAGGTGGTCAAGGGTTGTCTAGGGCGTGTCCCAAAAGTATAACCATGTTGTAGCAAATCATGATTTGGCTAACCTTTTTGTACTACTGTGAAATTCAGTCAAGTGTGCAATTTTGCATTGATGTGATTTGCAGCATTCCCTTGTCAATTTGCATTTGCTTCTTTGATGTTATATTATTGTATTATGGTATTATGAATCCAACTCTCCAGTGACGAATTTGGCCGCGCACAAAAACTGTCTCTACAAAATGAATCCCACATGCACCCGGCTACAAAATGGTAATGCTAACTCCAAGCAGCTATATTGGCCAGCAGCCTCCATGAGCTTCATCAAGCATGCAGCACCCCCTCAAATTGTCAGTTCAACGTCGTCCAATCTCCACAGCCAGAATGTATGCAAGGAAAGCGTTACCCAAGAATCGTTTGGCAAAAAAGAGTCTGTGGCTATTCGTTTACAACCAGCCCTGTTTGCCAGCCTCATTCCGCATCACTCAGCATGCAATACCAGACAAGTCCATAATCTAATGCGGCCTAGAACTTTCATCGGGAGAGGGGCGACCTCCATGATATTACTTCCCTGACGGCGTTTGTTTGGGAAGAAAGAAGAGAAAGAAAACACTGCAGAGCAATCAAGGATACAAACAACATGTTTATTGACTGCCCAGATTTTGTAGTGGGATTGCTTTGTGGGATGCATTTTGTAGACAGAATAGCCTGACCTGAATTTAGAGTGCTACATCAAGTCTGTAAAAGTTGTAGTGTTTCTTGCGGCTGTCCTGGCACCTGTGGATATCCAATAATGGTTTATTAAAAAACTTTCTGCAATTAACAGGTGAGCCTGAAGCGTTGCTACAAAATGGTATTAGGAAAAAACATGTACCTTCAAAACTTTGGCGATGGAGAGAGAAATGTGGTAAATTTTCTGCTACAAAATGGCAATCCAATTTCAACATCAGTTTATGTTAGGCAAAGTTTGGATCTTGTACCTTGAGTTTGTCTTTTTGTAGCAACCTTTGTTTTACTGCAAGTCAGGGTTGGGATGACCAATTTGTAGCAGATGTTGGTTTTTAGGGGTGAAACCTTTTTGTACCAAAACCTTGAGCCCCACCAAATTGAACCTACAAAAAGGGTGCCCAGGGTCTCTGGGTTAATTTGAAGGGGGATAGAAAATGTCTCTCTCTTGAGGTTGGCCAATTTTGTTTTGCAAGAAAAAAACATCCACATTTAGGGGTTATTAAATTGCCATAAATTGGGGAAATCAAAACAATACAAAACTAGGGCAATTTTGAGGGAATTCCCTTATAACAATGCATTGTTTGGTATTATAATGACCCCTGACATTGTTGGTGTTTTTTTGGCTGTCTCCACCAACCCGACCATTATTGATCCCTTCGAAACGCGGGCATGCCAGACCTTTCGTGGTTCCGCCAATTGCATCGTTTACACGGCACGGGGGTCGGAAGTGATTCGGTCAGGTTTCAAGAAAACTGATGGAGACAGATACGTACCAGTACCCTGTACGTTTAAAAGCTTTGAGTCTTTTGGAATTTTAGGCAATGAATTCTGGGACGTACCATTTTAAAGATACATATGACATATGCAAATCTGGGATATATTTTTTAAAAATCAACCATGTGCCGAAACGAAAACACAGCTGATTGACCGCCTTGGAACATCACCTGGCTTCTAGCTTCCACAGTTTTGAGAATATGACTAACTAAAACAGCAGCGGCTGCATGATGTAAGATGTTGGAACACCAAGCCTGTGATGTTGGCCGTCACAGGTGGCTGGATTTGGCGGAACGTTTTCAAGGTCATATATGGATGTTTCCGAAAATAGTGGTACCCCCAAATCATCCATTTTAATAGGGTTTTCAATGATAAACCATCCATTTTGGGGTACCACTATTTTTGGAAACACCCATATGTTAAATAGAGCTCTCTCTTGCAATATCCACATGGGCAACTTAAACTACGAGCCGCTAAGACCCTTTTGTGTGAGGAATTTCCGAAGGAATTTCATGGGAATTGTTTGGTCTGAAGTGAGTAGATGCCAAGATGTAGCAGGTCATCATACACGATGTATATATTATATTTTTATTTGTATATACATATAAAGAGCGAGAGTCAGAGACCTAACCATCAACCAAGGAATACCAATGATGTTTTTTTTACCAATAATCAATGACACCTTTCTTGACCTCACCTCCCTCGTCTCGCAGAAATTGCGGAAGCAGAAGAGTTGCACCGAGTTCTGTGGAGAGCGTGGATCCGAATGTGTGACTTGGTACCGATCATCAAAAATTTCAACGGTCCACAAAATCAGCAACAGGTTTGCTCACCTTGCCCAAACATTTGATGTATGGTATATTGTGCTTACCTACATTTATCATGAAAAACCAACCATTGATTCAAATATATATATATATATATTCCAGTCCCATGGAGCATATGGGTTTTGTTTGATGAATTCGGGATACGGGATAAAACCCATTAGGGCACAAGTATACACAGGAACATCCCCATTGCGTAGGAGGTGAAACACTCATTTGTTTGGGTGATTCAAATCCTGATTTTATTTAGATATGAAACCACAAATTGTGAAGAGATTATTGATGGAAAAGCAAGCCGAGTTACTTTTCCGTTCTTGAACATTATGATGATATTTTGTGCATGAAACAATTCCAACTTAAGAAAACTTGTTCAAACCGATATCATTTTGGGTCTACTTCACTGAGTTTCTTCTCGAAACCTTTGACAACTCGGCCAAGGTGACCTTCATTGATGACAAACACCATGACTGCAGACCCAAGAACACAGTGGTGTGGTGTGTGTCGATCGATTTTTTTTTGTGCGGGCTGATGAACAGAAAACAACAAAAAACGGGTGGATTTTTCCAAGTTTGAAGGTGAAAATGAAGTCTACGAGCAGGGAATATATTTTTGTTGGGAGATTTTTGTTTGCAAGTTTAATACATGTTCATGGAGGTTAAAAGGTTCGGAACTGGATGAACCATGCATTTTGATGAAGATGTGGTATCTACAATGGGGACAAATACTTTGAGATATCCCCGCCCTTCCCCCATTAACAGTGCAAAAATGGTTTTTGAACATATCATACATATTAATGGGAGGGGGGGGGATATCTCAACAAATACTATATAGATTTCAGAGTTTGAGCTTGAAGAGAGGTATACATTAACCGCAAGCTTGATCCGCCGACGTTACAAAAAACGTGAGGATCAACGGTGAACCGGGGGGGTCGACCTTGGCTTATTAGCGTGAGCTTAGTAGCAAACCCTCTAGGGGATGCGGATATCCATATCCCAGCAAGGAAGAGAAGTTGGGAAAATCATGTTCAAAGGTATGGAAGGGGATATGTGATCATTTCCCCTGCAGGTATTTCCAAAAAAAACAAAAAAAACACCATTTGTGACGTCTTTCGGAATTTGTGTATGGAATTTCTACTGGATCTTCCCGGAAATGTTCATGATCCCCAAACTCCAAGCATGACGGACCGGACCCTTTCCAGGAGGGAAAAAGTATGGTAAAGTCATGCAATCTCCGAGCTCCTTTTGGGGAGAGTAGGATACTTATCATGCTGGTGGGTTTTTGTGGACTGCTTCATCAATTCAAGCCAATTCTTTGTAGTTCTTGTGAGTAAAAGCTATTGGAACCAAATGTCCGAATTTGGTTGATCACAACCCTTCAGCGATTGGAAGTTTTTGGTCCTCGGTGCCCAAGTTCCATGAAGGCAATTTCGTGTGGTACCAAGTCATACAATGATGGCCTGTGCCCCTTGCCTTTCTGAAGGGTAGAGGTGGGGTGGTTGGTTGGGTGGTGAGAGAGGTAGTGTGAGTTTTACCCCAAAAAAGATGAATTTAATATTTCGCATCTACCCATAGGATCCAAGGGACTGGTATCTTTACCTAGATTGACCTACATGAATGGTTGATTTTTATGGTGAATGTATAGGTAGATCTAGGATACATGGAAGGTAAGGGATATGATTCAATGTTTCATTTTGCGACAGTCCAACAGTCACAATTCTATACCTTTCAGGAATCACAGGCAATGAGGTGCAAGGTGCATATTCCTACAATATCATATCATTAATGATCATTTGAGTGTTTATGATGATTTTTGTTGTAAGTCAGCAACTATTAGGGGCAGTATATCATCCCCTCGCTGCTGGAGCTGGTCGATTGCGTTCAATCATCCAACCAAGGCGTTTGCAAAATTCCAGCGAACCCTGTTGCTTGGTCAGAAAAACCGGGAAAATTGTTCAGGCTGTTCGAGAACACAAAGAAGATCGAAAAGTGAGTGAAACAGTGAACCATGATGAATGCCCAATGCTGATAATTGGATATACATTGGGAAACATTATATATAGATGTCTTGCTGATCGTGAATTTGACAGAAACCACAGACCTTGCATCTGTGGTTTCGCTGTGTGGTTGTCTACCTCTTAAGATGACTTCCTTTTTTGCTGGTACTTTACAGTGTTCTGATATGCTTCGGTGCCGTTCAATGTGTAGTCTCCCACCGATTTCACGTCTTGATGGAGGTTTCTTCCCTGATGTGCTGTGTAAAATTCTAAAGGTGTCGATAGAAACACGTTGTTTTGCTAGAATACCATAGAATATGACTTACTCTACTCGGGAATCTTGTAAAAGACCCTATCCTATCGATCCGCTGGCATTTGGGACCCGGTGCATTCCAGTGATTTTTTGAAAGGATGGGAAATATGAGAAGTTAAGGTTTCGTTTTTCTTGGTACATTGTCTTCCAGTTACTATAGCTATAGGAGTTCTTTTTTTGGAACGGAAAAAAAAATCCCAACTTCAACCTTCCGTGACCGTTTGGATTTCAGCACTTCAACCAGCAGGTCCCGGGAGAGGATGCCACCATGGCCTGTGCCAATTCGGATATGACCTTGGAGTCCCTTTGAGTTGCAATGGTGTGGGTTTTGACCCTGAAAAAAAGAGGTACTGTTGATGGAAGAAATCCTGCACCACCTGGGATTTTTAAAACCCTATAGATTTTGGGATAATCATCATCCTTGGTGGTGCAGGATTTTGTCCATCAACAGTATTACTGCCCACCATTGTCCCTTAATAATCCCGCAACAAAAAGGCCTCTATTTCTTGGGAGGGGGTAGCTTTGGATAGCGAAAAAAACGCAGGGCAACAATGCAGATGCAATCTGCAGCGTGCATGAATTTGTACATAATTGAGCTACGACAGGAGTGAGTATGCAAAAAAATGTCAAAAAAGAAAAATGGCGACATGAATGCTTTTACTGTGATGTAGAACTATTTGGGAGTCTTGGCTTGCGCTGGCAGTATTTTTCTGTTGCGTGACTGGTGTGTTTGCAAGAAATTTCTGCAACTGATCTCAACCTCAGTCTCACCAGTGTCGTCTTTTACCGGGTCGGTACAGTCACACCAGTAATGCCATCCTTGAAAGCAAACGCATCGAACGAAATTGGATGGTAAGAATATGAAGTTCCTTTTGGCATGGCCTATTTAGAGGGGCTTTGGCTGTTAGTTTCAGGGAAGCTATGTCTTTCTGAGTTCTTTCACTCAGGCAGGCTGAACAACAGTGCAAGGCGGACAATCCGGATGCAACATGACAGCAAGGGCTGAGACTCTCGTGATGTGTTAAAAAAAAGGTGCCTGCTTTATGTTCCCTTTGACCTATTTACAATCAATTTTTTATTTGATATCATCTATGTTTAGGTGAAGTATCTAAAGTTGAACTTGTAACCACCATGCTTACATCATACATGTGTATATACCGCGATGTTGAGATAAAACACATTGACATTTTATAATTTCACTTTATAGATTGCAACGTTCGGATTTTGAATTGTGCACTGCAATTCTTGCTGACAATCCAACGGCAGCTCAGGCAGTTTATCCTCCACGGAGCGAAGAACAAGGAGAGTTGACTGACGCAGAGATAGAGATGGATGACGCACTCAAGGACTTCCAACCAAGGGGCGGAAGGGACACCCTTGCAGTTGTTGTTGAGGTCGAACTTGTCAGATGTTTGTTGGGTTTGGGGCCGGGGTAAGGGTTTTCGAGGTTATGTGGGAGACTGCACCCCAGAAAACTGATGATTTTTGTACTAACATATGCAACAATTTAAGTTCAGGGAATATTTGGCACTCCCACAAGTTCAATGAAGAATGGAACTTGAAAAACGATTTTCGGAAAATTCCTGCCTTCGGAAGTCCTCATGACTTCAGCCATGGAAATCCAAGGTTTTAAGTCGAAAAATGGCAAAAACCACCCCACATCCACCCCACTGTTGTTTGTAATTCCGCCAAAATCGCCGCAGAACTGTATGATTGATGTTTGTAGCGCTGGTAGGGAGCCTTAGATCGATCGAAGGTGGATGGGTCCATCGAAACCGAGAAAAAATACGATGCTTGAAAGGGAAATTTGGGCAGTTGAAAGGGCTCTTGTTTTTTTTAAAGGAGTTTGATGGGTTGTATGTCATTGTATGGTTTGATTCTTTTGTTGTTGGCACTACCAATCGCTTTTTACTGGATGGATATGATCCAAGACGTGATTTAGTTGAATGGACGACTCATGGAAATCGAGTCTTAGCGACTAAATCTGAGATTTATCAGAGTCGTCTTTTAGTTTAATCTGCACACCAACGACCATCCTTTTTAAGGAAATAGTGACATGCTGTTGGACAATTCATCTTTGAAACATGAGTCCAAAACCCTCCAAGTTTTGGAATATTTTTGTTGGACTCATTTTTGGTGATTTTCTGATGAGCTTCATGGTAAATATAAATTCATGATGATTCCTATTGTCCTATAGTGGATACGTTAAATTTAAAACCGTGAATTTGGCAGAGTAATCCATGTTCAACTCATCCACTTGTCGGCCACAAAAGATGGATGGCTTCCCCTCAGTCATTCTCGATTCACGGTTCCGTGGCATGCCTTAAGAAAACCACATCAAGCAGCAACAAGTTGGGCATCAGGTTATGGCTTTTCTTGTCCTCTTTTGACAGCGGACTTGTTATGCAGTTGATTGTGCAAAATTGCCCGAAAAACTCAATCTTCTTCGGATGAGTTTGCAACTCTATACGTAGAAAGGTACGGGTTTGAAAATGTATGTTGAGGTTGCAAAAATGCCTTCCACCAATAAAGAAGCAAGCAACAACTGATGTCAATGCGATGCGACCATTCACCCATATATACAGTATATATATATATGTATGATGATTAATATTATAACACACTCATTTGCCTCTGGCAATTTGTTCGATAAGCTTCTTTAAGCCTCTTTAAATCCAAATCTCGAACCCTGCTGGTTTTCGCTTTTTATCCGTTTCTTCTTCTTGCTTTTCCACCGTAGATGCGATTGATCGCACTGACATTGCGGACAACGCCGGGAATGAAAACGTCCCGGATCAAGTGAGTCGATCATGTCGGGGCACCGGAAATGGTGGAAACGGTGGAAGCTGGAAGTGGGGAGCTTGAACAGCTTCAGGCATGTCGGGAATGGATGATTTCTTATATTCTTCAATTATGCTTGACTCAAATTGCCAACTTGGGTCTGATTTCATTTTAGGAAGCTCTACATGTTGCATTCTGAGTTGTTTGTCCCAAGCTGATGAATATCCTGAAATCATGAAGGCTTCTCCAAACACAAATAGATCAAACTTGGGCTGCAAGGTCGGTCACGTGGGGGTTGGAAAATGAGGAACCCTATTGCATGACGGCGCACCGGAAACAGCCACAGAATCTATCTTGGTAGAACATATACTAATTCTAACAGTACCTAATACATGTTCCAGGTTGAGGGTGTTTTCCTCCCCCCCCAAACCCCACCGAAAAAACGGGGAAACGGCTATAGCAGTTAACATCTAGTTTACCCGATTTTTGGTTGTGCTGTATCTGAGGTCAATATACGAATGGATTGGAATATGAAATTGGTGTTGGTGCATATCCTTGTATGTGTGCTCGTGCCTTGAAGTCATGGGTCACGGACACATGGGTGCCTTTTTGATGGACGGCCTGACAATTTGGATGAGGTGTGTTTGAAGAAATTGTGTGAGTGGAATGAAAAAAATGGTAGGATTTCTATTGCACATGATTTTATTCAACAAGGAGAAAACAGGATTCAACTTGCAACTTTTGAAAGGGTTCCACGGATGTTTTCAGAGCATGGATGGTAACATTGATGGGTGATCAGAGTGGCGATTTTTTAAGCACCTTTTCAAGCCTTCATGACGAAAACGTTAGAACTTAGTTTGGTGATGGGATTTCCGAATTTCCCCAAAGGATTTAGCGCCTTGTCCGCAGCTCTAATATGGGGATTTCGAAGATCCATAGAAATGTGGTGGATGGCTAACCCAAAAAACCCTGCCAACAACTTTGACTGACCCATGTAAGCCGATGAAATGTAACCGTTAGGTCAAACTTCCAAGCGAAGTTTTCTTCAACCAAGGAGCGAAATGCGAAGAAATGGAAGCGTGCAGCCTTGTGAACAATACGAACATTACGGGCTCTTGCGCCCCTGTTCCTACTACCAGCACAGTGACACATTCCACAACATCGGTAACCTGGCTATCAGTTGGATTTTTGTTTTTTTAAGTGGCCTTCTGGGAAAAGACATCGGTTGAAATGTTGTAGAGAATTTATAACGTTATTAGACTTAGACAAAAATGGCATGAGAGTTGTAGAATTTCGAGCTAGATGCTACTCTTACAACAATTTTGGTCATGTTCAATTTCGACTGGAAAAGAGGTACCTGCATTGCCATGCGCCTTCCTTTCCTCCTGAGTTTGCCCCTCAATCTCACTGGAAATGTTTGAGTTATCACATGAAAATCGGTATTTCCTAAATTTCCAGCTGCCCTTCCTTTTGGATCTATGGGAGGAAGGGGTTTTCGCAAAGTCTAAAAAACAATTCTGTACCCGAGGTTTGAACATTAATTCTTTCTCGCATGGTCGTTGGATTTGAATACGATTTAGGCAGAGTAGCGTCTTTCTACCACTGTTTTCCTACAACATTCACCCTCAGGAGAGGTTTTGCCCCGTCCATCAAAGAGAAGCCACGGGCCGCCAACCCCAAGAATTGACATCCCCAAATCCCTTCCCAGAGACTCAATGTATGGATATGTATGGTATATTTACCTAAATTTGGTGTGGTTTTTTAATGGTACATCTATATACGTATAGGGTAATTATATATCATACAACATTGAATGTTTGGGAATGGACACATGTTTGTTTGTTGTTTTTTCCCGGTTATTTGCCCCTGATTCAAGTGAAGACCGACCAAGCTTGCATGGTTCAGATGAGGATTTTTGGTATCAGAATTCCTCGACCCTCCCAAGGGCTTTGTCGAAATCAGCTGTGGATAAAAACCCAAAAAATGATCTGAATATGCCTGGTTTGAAAGGACTTTAAAGTGGGTGTTGTTACAAAACCATTAGTTTAAAATGGTTCATACATTTTTTTTGTTACCAAACCCTTACAAACATAGGCTCCAGGGCATATTAATTGATGGCCTTTAAAGGCTGGTTTTCTTACGCAGCTCCTTCAGGAGACAGCAACCACGTCAACTGGAACAACCGCCACGACGACAGAAACCACACGAACTTTTACCGTCTCAACTTCGACGAGTACCAACACCACGTTTCCCAGCTGGCTTGACAGGGACAGACTCAACGGAGATTTTTTATACCCTCCAGGGAAGGGATATAGATCATATATGGGTGTTTCCTTAAATGGTGGTACCCCCATTTCACACCCCAAGTTTTGATCATTTTAGTAGGAAACCCCATGGTTTTTTGGGTACCACCATTTTAGGAAACCCCCATATGTTCCACCTCGGGGAAAGGATAATCATATTCAAAAGTGCCGGGGATGATCGTTTCCAGGAGGGTAGCTAGCTGATTTTTGAAAGTTTCACCCCACATGGAAGTTTCACCCACATGGATCATGGTCTTGGAGTGAGATTGCGATCCAGAATAGTGGCCCAACCACAAAAATCAAGAGTTTCAATCGAACTTGTGGAAAAAAAAAATTCAGCCAACGAGGCAAGGGAATTCTTTTGGTTTTTTAGAACTTACTGTACCCTCCCTGAAACTAACGTTAGGCACCTGAAAATAGGCCGAAACCTTCAAAAGGAAAGGATCATCTTCCAGTCCCATCCATTTTCAGGGGGCAAAACGTGCCGTTAGTTTCAGGGGCGTTTTATGTGATGAATGTTCACGGCGGAAGATACCGGACCTTTAATCCGGAACCTGGATCCGAACCAAAACCATATAACTGGAGCCGAAACCCGGAACTTCTGACAGCCCCCCCCATGGTGGACCCCTGTTCTTTTTTAAATGGACCTTTAAACAAGGATAAAGACCGGTTTCAAAAAGACAGTCGTTAAATAACGTTGTTAAAGTATTAATCAATCAAGGATTAGTTGGTGGTGTTCATATGTTTTCATTTTGACTTGCTATTCTTGGAATCCCAGAGTAGAGATCCATATTTGATTTTGAATGTACATACATGGATTTACATGCATGGATGGATCAATAATTTCGGCAATATGAATCTTTATTCAGGCTGATAGAATAGAATAGACAAGATCAAGTCTGACTAGATTTGTGGGTGATTAAGCACTTGTGCATATATATCAAGTACATATAATATCATATAATATAAATGGTGTATATTGAATATTGATAGAAAGGTGATGGTAGACAGATAGACCAGTACATAATTGAGAGACATAATATATATTACATATGTAATTATAACATAATTATATATTATCTACATGATATATGTACATATTTATTTTGACATATTTTGTCTAAATATTTTGTTTTGGGAGAGAGAGAGAGAGAGAGAGAGAGAGTTGAGAGAGAGAGAGACACGGAGATGGAAAGGTTGAAATCGGAAACAAGGTGATGTATTTTTGGAAACTGTTTGTTGCTTGTACATGATTCCCGAAATTGAATAAACATGCAGCGACTTTCGTGACTCGCAGTTCTTTTTTTTTCCTGCACACTGGATTTCCCAAGTGAAATTGGCCGCAAATGCTTTCATATAGCCCACATATAGCAATCATAGCAAGTCGGACATTACACTGAAGATTTCTCGAACCGGTACCGCCAACAAAGTGGAACTCGGTCGCATAGATCATTGCATGCTAGATTCTCGAATCACCCAAAAAATCTCAAACCTTCACATTCATGAAACCCGGTGATGACCACGGTGACGTTGACTGGGACCCCCCCCACATCGCCATGAGGCAGACCAGGACCGGTACCACAAGCACAACATTCAGCTTGTCCTCCACGACCACCGTAACCAGCGTGACGACTACCAGCTTTACATCTTCCACCACTGCCACTGTAACGATCACCTCAACCACATTGACAAGCACTACAGTCACTGAGTCATTGAAATAGTTGAAGGAAAAGGGTGGAATCATGTTGAGTTCATGAAGATGTGGATGTTGAGACAAGGATCAGTAAAGATCGGTAAAGGGCTTTGTTGTGTTGTGTAGTCAAATTGAACTCTGAAGTCGCTTCAGCTTGTCGAAAGTACAGACTCCCAATCACTGCTTTTGGATTTACAACTTAACTAAGCTGCTATGGATTTGAGTCCAGAAAAATGTATAAACCAAAACCGTGATTGGATTTGCTACTACTTTCACATGCTTCTTACACAAGAACTCACAAAATCTACTCCCGACGCCATCATGGGATGACTCGACATGTTTTGACCCCCCTTTCAACTAACATTGAGGCTCCAGATTCGATCTGGCAATGATTACTTGTTCCATCTTGTGCCCACAATCATGGAAGCCAGAAATCGGTCCCTCCAAGTAGGAGTTTCAGAGTAAGGTAAAGGCCGTAAAGGCTGAAATCAAAAATGATGCAAGATTTCAGGTTGTTGGGCTTATACTATGCCCTTTGCTTTGTTTCGGAATGTGCCATTCGCCCTGTAGGCAAATCCCGTTATATCCCCACCAATCCAGGAGTTCAGGCAGGTCACATTTTTGACTGTGCAAAAGCTGAGGAAACTTCTACCACTTCAAGCACTCAAAGTTCTTCCAGTGTTCCTTGGTTAAGTTGGGGCCCCTTTTTGCATATTGGGATCAGGTTCAGTCTCCCTTGACTTTTTTCGTGGTTCAGTTTAACATGCAGTTTAACAATTTGCAGACATTGTTTTTTTGGAACAAGAAACGTATCAATTGCTCCACTGGGTGAGAAAAAAAACAAACATGCAAGTAGAGATGGAAACAAATTGATGATCAAGTATCTTATAACTTATAATAGTTTCTACTAGCTGAAGGGATGATCAACCAAATCCAATTTCAGTGTATTTTCACTATTGAAATATCTCAACATGTAGACCCAGAATTGCCTCAAGAAGATGTGATGCCTCATCAAGGCTGCTCCTTCACCAAATTGGGAGGTTTCATCCCATCCCATCACCCATAGGATGCATGTACGTATATATTTACCGACATTTGCCATAAGAAAACAACTATTATACATTCTAAGAAGGAAGTTGAATATATAAACCGGTTCCATGGATTTTGCATGGGATATAGATGTGTCATTCGATTTGTTCAAAAACTAAACCATGATTTGTCACGGTTGAACCTTCATGACTCCGTCACAAGAGGACCAACTTGGTTTTCCCCTTCTCATCTACTGCCTGCCAGCTGTTGGGTGTTTGAAACGTCGCTGAAAACGGGAAAGTTCTTGTGGTCCAAAACAACAGTTCAGAATTGTCACCAAATTATGTAAGCCTTATGTCGCTTGAATTTTTGAGGTGTTAGGATACCTCCCCCTGGATCAAAACAATGACAAATCATTCTGAGTGATTTTAATGGCAAATCTGAGGGTCTTGTGTGAAGATCACTCAATGATTGTTAGGCAAAGGTGGGGATATACATGAATGATCATGTTGGATGTGGGCTGAGGCAACCACCACTTCAACAACAAGCGCCACCGCTACCACAACGACCTCAACATCAACCAGTTCAAGCTCCACGTATCACGTCTGGATGTTTGGCAGGTGAATTTGGAATTGTAGTTTTGGGCACTAGTCTGCTTGGAGGAATTTCTGTTTGAGAAGAGGTGTTCAAAAATATAAGTATTTTTGTTCCAAATGCCGCAGCATTTGGTTGTTGACTGCTGTAACATGATGGTTTTTGATGTGTCATGAGGATTCTGCATGTGTTGTGTGAGATGGTTGGCGTGGCAGCATGGATCAATACCTTACAAACTACACCGGCATTTGGCGTACCTATAATCATGAATCAAATGAGACCAGGCAGAAGTGTACATGTATACTACATTATACTACGTTTTTCTTTGGACGTGCTGCCTTCGGGAGTTTTCATTGGTTTGCATGTGATATCGCACGTCACCAATGTCATGCCGCATTTGACGACATATTTCGATGTACTGTTATTAGTGAGGTTTCTTCCATGTCAAGCATATTCCGTACACTATTACCTTAATTTCCATAGCTTCTGGAGTATCTTCTCAGAATTTGTGCAAAAAACCTGATGTTTGCACAACCGGCAACTTCATCACGTTCGAATGCTGGGCACCCAGGTCCACCATCAGTTCAACAAGCACGACTAGTGCTTCAAGTACCAGCACCGCAAGTACAACGACCACCAGCACTTTCAGCAGGAGAGCTGATTGGCAGGTGGAAGAAGTTGAGAACTGACATGCACCAAAAGAGAATAAGGACCTGTTAAAACATGTTAAAAACCAATGCCAGATATATCTATATCTGCAGGTAATTCTGGTATAAGTGCTGGCCATGGCCTGTGATTGATTTTTTATTTCTGCAGGCAATTTACTGTGACATGCATGTCCCTTTAAGAAACAGATTCTGAATATCATCTCCCAGCTTCTTCAAAGTGACCTTTTCATTCCCCAAATGGAGAAAAGGTCACTTGGGGGTCCAACCAGTGAGTCAGCCGTGGGCGAGTTCATTCGGATGATCCGAAAATTCCCCTTGGAAAACTTGGGGAATGTACCATTTCTTTTAACGCAACTGTGCCTTCTTTTAGGGGTTGCAAGTTGCTGGAGATTAACAGCAACAGCTGTTTTCCAGCCGCAGCAATCGGTGACGATGTGGCAAATCATATTTTTGGTCAGGACCACTACTACCGTTACAATCACAACGATTACGCAAACTTGGTGCCTTTGGCAGATATTTTTTTGGCAGATTGCTTTTCAGTCAATGATTAAGGCGAACAACATTGGGTACGGTATAGATCATAGTTTTGGACTCCGGAGCAAGGGCGCTGCAAGAAATTGAGTTTGTGTTTAAAGACAAAGTTGCTATGATGTTTTGCCATGAGGTTGGTATATGGGTTAGATAAATCCCAAATTGGATAGCAGGGGGTTTGCACGCATATTTGGCCAGCAAGTCGTACAGCATATTGAATGTTGAACTTTCAAAGCTGTCAGGTTTAGCAGGTCCCCGTTCTTGACGACAGGTTCGTAGAAAAACCATATTGACATGATTATCCATCCAATAGCGGAGTGTGATATTGTGGCAATTTTGACTTTACAAATGCATATATGTGTTATATTCTATTCCATATATAAATACATGTAAATATATATATATGAACAGTAGTGATTTTTTAGAGTCTAACACGTTTTTTGACAAAAACAAATTGCATGATGCCACAATGCGCTATAGTTTACATGTGTGAAATTAAATGGTTGATTAGATTTGATGCCTGACATCACACATCATACTGCAGGCAACCACGTAGACTCTGTAGATGTAGTCACTTCGCAAAGTATGTGCTAGAATGAGAGAGTCTTGAAAACGCCACTTGACACAAGACATTGGACAGATGGGGGAACAATGTTTTGCATCGAAAGTATGTTCAGTCCCGTCAAAATGGTTGTATTTCCGTGACTACACTATCCCACTCAGTCATTCGATTTGTTTCATGCCTTCATTCCCTGTTCATATGCCAAAAGTGGGATAGAACAATATGATTAGATCAAATCAATCAACCCAAGAAAGATCAAATGTTTTACAATATATATATTACAACCTTAAGGATCATCACACCCCTACAGGATCAGGATTTCCATCCCCCCGAAATCCATGGACAGCTCCTACCCCCCGAAGCCTTCCCTTGAGGACAGGCACTTCCACCACGGAGACCACCACAACCATCACCAGTATCACAACTACCTCTACCAGCGCATCGGTCCCTTCCGAATGAATGAATGGGGAATTTTCCGACCCAACAACGAGAGGAATTGTTTTGGGGCGATACTGTAGGTTTTTCTGGAGCACCTAAAAAAAAGAAGCCTCAGGATTTTCCAAAAGGTTAGCTTCATGTGGAAATTCTGGAAGTAGTTTTGTTTTGCAGATTCAATGGGATCTTCACTTGTGGAATGAAGATCCTCCTGTCACTGTACAATTTTGTTTGTTTGGTGAAGGGTGTCATGTGAGTTTTGCGTCTCTGAAGGGATGTAATGACTGACACACTTGCCAGCAAAAAAGGTTGTGTTATCAACTTACGAACGCAACATAAGCGTTTGTTTCTCCAAGGGCTACATAGGTGACTTAGTTTTTTTTTTTTTTTTCGGAAACTGGACCAAGATATATCATCACGGCATGAGATAGACCAAGTCTTCAAGAGCAAACTTGGGATGTATCGTATCATGATGCCACAAGGATTCGTCGATTCGGGGGGGGGACATTTTTTAGTGAATATGTTTGGTAAGCACCTGGTTCACCTTCGTCCCGTTAAGACAGAAACAAACTTTGGAAATTGTAGTCCCACCAGGAAAAATGTTCGACTTGAACAACCACGTGCCACCAATGATATTTTCAGTCACTTTTTGGGCTTTTAATGAACGATGCTTTTTATGCTCAACAAAAAGAGTGCAACGGGGCGCCCCAGTTGCAACCGTGTGTTTTTTTTTGGCAATGGTTCGAAGGTCACTACAAGTACCTCCAGTTCTATGACATCCAGTAGCACCAGTGCAACGGAAACCACTTTAACACAAAGCTCCACTTCGGTTTCCTCGACTCTTTTCATGAGTTTCAAGCAGAACCAGGGAACGTGGAAACGTTTGTGAGCATATAGATGATGTATGATATGTTTTGAAATACTATATCTATATACCGCCAAAACGAATGTTACTATTTGAAACTATTTACATCTATTTACCTGAAAAAGAGTGGAACTATTTGGAGTTTTGAGAATCCCCACCAGGACCTGACAAGCAATTTTTCGTTTCACGCACATTTCCATACAGCGGCGGCAAGCCCGATTTAAAGGTCAAAACTTCCCCCCAAATGAAATGCCAACTACAATGTGATACGACTTGGGCTACCAAAAATATTTAGCTTTGTTGCTGTTTTTTTTGTTGATGGCTGCACATGATCATTTGGTGATTCATGACTCACCGACTAGATAAGGAATTTTGCAATCACGATCCTGGGAGCCACATTGTTTTCTAAGTCTTGGTTTGTGTCGGTAGCAGAAACTGTCCCACTTGTTGCTTTGGTGTCCAAAGGATAAAGAGTGAAAGTAGGGATTTCAAAAACACCGAAGAAGGAAAAGGTGCCATTCCTTCGATAAAATGAATTGCAGATGAGTGTTTTGAGGAACGGCTGATGAACATTTTGATTTGTGTACATCATTCAGTGATTGCATATCTAGGTATAATCTTGTATAGAGAAAGAGAGACAGCACATTTTGTTGCTCCTGTTTCTGGGAAAAATCTCATCGACTTTGTCTGTGTGGCACAGAAACACGTTGCAGGTCGTTTCTTTTGTGAATGGTCACTTGGGTTGAATCTAGGTCGTGGTTTGAAACATATTTTATTGCTTACCCCGTACTTGGGGAAAAAAGATTCAATTCGACTACTATTTTTTCGAAATGAGTTGTTTTCAAAATCCACCTGAATTCAACGGGCCCCAAATACTCCATGTTTCTGGTATTTAGATTTACCTTCATTTACCATGTCACATTTATAAAACCAATTTATTGAAACCCAGGCAATTTTTTGGGACGATTTTGGGACGGTTAAGTGATTTTTTCAAAGGTAAAGGGACCTCCAACTAGGGGATCAAGTTTGGTCACTTGGAACCACCTAGCAGGTACAATTCACCCTGAAAACTATTGAAAACTAACATATCCCCTAAGAAAATTGGTTGGTTGTTTCAGATGATTCATTTCCTCTCAAATTCAAAATTTCCTTTTTTGGGGGGGACGAATTCGTTCAATTTTTGGGTTTTGTTACTAGTCCTCCCGTTGGGTACCGACGTTTGTAGCTGTTGAACTAAGGAGCTCCACCACCTCAACCACTGGGACTCAGACAACGACAACCACCACGGAATTCTACTTCCGGGGGAGTGGTTGTACCGCGGAAAGCAAGCATTTTTTATGTCGGGAAAGAATGGCCGTGTTTTTTTCAAGGGGATCAAGGGGGAACTTGATGGATTTGTCTGGGGAGCTGGGGAACATGCCAAATTCTCGAGACTTTACCTCAAAAAGACTATGTTTTTTCATTGGAAAATGAATGAGAATGCTGTTGTTTTTGAAGGTGCTCGAGTTGTTTTGCAAAAGTTTCAGCTAAAAAGCCATGCATTGTGATCAGATCATATCTATGGATCCACAATTATATTATGATTATGTTGTTTTTACTATTGATGAATCGTTCAATGATTCCACCCAGTAATCAGATTTTTTATTGGATAATAAACACCAAAAATATGACTAAAAACACGTTCAGGTTGCGTTTTCCACTCAGGGGATAGTTGGATGCCCCAAAAAAGTTTGTATTTATGGGTTATAATCCCCAAGAATCCCATCCGAGAACAGCAGCTAAATACCATGGGTAATTTGTCCCTGAAAACCCACCAACCGAACGCTGAGGTGGACCTTGGATAGGACATGGTGGATTCATCACCTTTCCATTGGAAAGCACCTTTGGCCGCACTCGGGGGGTTTGAGTTGGGCAGTTGGGCATGGGGCCTGGGGATGAACATATATGGTTGAAACATGGTGAATCGCTCTTGGAACTGGCGTTTTTTGGGGAGTTCTGAGTCTTTTATAGTATTTGAAAGCAGTTCTTATGATGATATACTACATTACAATGACAATATTGACATGAATTGATATGTTGTATCATATGTATATACAACTGATTTATTTACATGCTATATAGGTTTCATACAATCAAGACATCTCATAGATCAACTTGACTTAGCTTACCTTCCCAGCGACACCTAACTTGGTTGGAAATCCCGAGGTCGTGATGAGTACGCTGCGTCAGGCTACTACCAGTGGCGTGTCTATTATGCCAGACATCCTCGTCAGGGCATCCCAATATCGGCCTGTTTTTTTTCTGGTCCGGAGTGGAACATGTAATGGGTATGTGAATATGTGGTGATGTTTACTATACGACTATAAGCCGGAATATATTGTACTGCTATCTTGCAGTAGGTTTACAAGGCATCCATTGACCCACAGTGACAGATTGAACGTGTTGGAAAGCAACATCCAAACTGCCGTTGCCATGGTGCGAGATTGAATATGTACCTCCTCTTCCAGCTCGTCCATGTAGAGCAATTCACATTTATTGAAACTCAGAAAAAGAGTCTAGAGCAAAGACCACACATTGTTTATATCCCTTTATTTCTGCGGGCAAGACCGGACAATTGTAAGATTAGCTGCCAATGATGTATAAAACACATTAGGCATAGCATAGATATATATATATAATATATATATATATACATTTATATATATATATATTATATTCGGTGATATATGAAGTATTGCAGATACTGTACAAGCATAAAAGTATATGTAATATTATTGCGACATCATATGTGTTGTGTATATTGTCATATATATATATACATATTTGTATATGTTGGCCGCTCACAGCAAAAGGAGACTTGCCAATCGTAAATATGACGAATTTGATGGTTCCTTCAGTGCCCTTATTTGGACCTATTGTCATGTGGACATGTTGATGTTTCCCGAAGTAGCATTACTGGGAATATCAATGCCTGCGCATGGTATGATTTAGATACTAGGTTGATAGAATCTGATATATGGTATGCCACGTGTATAAGTATATATATATATGTATATCATGATTACTACACACCCTGATGTTTTGACAGCAACGTTTCACTGGAATTTTGCAGACTCAGGAGCAGAGAACGATCTGTTCTTGGTGGAGTGGTGCCAAGATGTTACCATGACCAGTTGCCCCATGTATTGCAACTGGACTGCACCAATTTACCTGTTGCCGCTCTGAATGTTTCAGATGTTGTTTTAGTTGAATCTGGTTGGTCGCTTTGATGACGAAAGAAAGTATGCTTCCTTAAAGAACTCTAGAAACACATTTTGATCAAAAGCATTGCATTGATTTGATGATGATGATGATGATGATGATGATGATGATGATCATAATGCGTCCTTTGAGGATGATTATGATGTTGTTGTTGTTGTTGTTGATCTTTTTTTTAATGACGCGGGTTAACTCAATAAGCACCTTCTTGGTGCCCCTCATGGCTCACAGATGACGTGACACCTAGGTGATGGAAAATAACGACGAAACAAGGGTTATTTTGTGTAAAGGAAGTCCTGACTCACAAGTAATGTATCAAAATTGGAGTTGACCCTTGGTGATGTCAGTGCTTCAATTTTTTTTGCAGTGACAAATGGCATACTATGCTGAGAATTGAGGACTGAATCTTTTCTATTGACACAGTTGTATGATGTATGTGTGTGCCAAAGGTCAGTGATTCACTGCCAGGATAAGTGGCATAGGTTTTCCAGCGGTTTTTTTGAGGTGGACTGTAGATCAACAGCTGAAAAGGGGTACTGTATATAGTATATACGGTATATATGTTATTATGTGTATTCATGTTTACAATCGTATATATATATATACAGTCTATAGGTATGATATATCCATATATAAAAAACATACATACATGTTTTTTGAATGTCTACGGGAAAAAAACAACAGATCCATGAACCAAGTTCAATAATCATGAACTAATTAATATTGGCTGCAAGATCCGTATCATTGGATTTGTTGTGTTTGTTGGTTGAACTGTTGGTTCCGGCTGGTCAACTCGAGTATCCCCAAAAAAAAGAAGTGGTGAAGAACGTGGCGACAACCACCCAGATTCCTGACTAGGAAATCAGAATTAGTAGAGATTGTATATGTACTGGTATATATATGGATGTTTCCGAAAATAGCGGTACTCCCAAATCATCCATTTTAATAGGGTTTTCCATTATAAACCATCTATTGTGGGGTACCCCTATTTTTGGAAACACCCATATATAATTATATATAGTTTTTGTTGTTTAAGTTCCAGTCGTGCCTGGTGACAAAAAAAACATCAGGGCTGTATGTATAATCATCTTTTACCAAAAAATCATCCGTCCTCCACAAAGATGAACAATGCTCAAACTCATAAACTATAGTCACAATAAAGAAAAAAATCAAAAAATAGCCCTGCATCCATCCTTCCTTGAACCTCCCTCTGAACTGTTTAGGGTTGGGTTTTTTTGGGGGGCACACGGCACATGTTAACAACCTCACCTAAAAAACAGTCAGCAATTCAACGAAACCCCTTAAGGCCTGGAACCAGGTGCCTCCTACTTCATCAGTACCTTGGATCACGATTCCGTGTGAAGTTCATAAGTTTTTCCATCAAAAAAGAATGGTCATTCAGATAGTGTTTGACCTGTTGAATGATGTCACTGTTGTTTGGGACTATGGTTTGTTATTTTTTGTTCTTCTATTTTTTGTGTACTTATTGTTGATCTTTGTCTCATTTTGCATACTGTTTTGGCACTATCGCTATCCAGATACATGTTGGACACTTGTATTCCGATTTGTTATGCAAATGCCTCTTTGCCTCAATCTCTGCAAAAAACAAAAGACACAGCATTCACAATTGACCTTGCAATTTCGTCGCCTCCACTTGTAGTGTCGCTGGCCGTCCTTGAATGCAGCTTATAAGTGTATTTTTTCCAAAATTCCACCAAGCTTCAATTTTGGGTACAAAACAAACCACGGATTCTAAGTCTTTTGAGACGTTTTTTTTTTCCGAAAAAAAAAGCAAAAAGCCATCAGTTTTGAAGTCGATGCAATAATGAGCATTTGGACCTCGTTGACATTCTCCATCTTGCGCGCCTTTTCCTCAACTTTCCTCCCTTCAGGAGTTGAGTTGGTGAGGATTTTGAACAACTATCCAGTGACAGTGTCACATGGCTGCCAATGGATGTTTCCAAAAATAGTGGGTTTTACCCCCAAATCATCCATATTTTAATAAGGTTTTCCATTATAAACCATCCATTTTGGGGTACCACTATTTTTGGAAACATCCAAATGGTCTCATGGGTGTTTTTGTATGTTTTTGAATGGCCGAAGGTTTAACTACGTATTGAATGACCCCTTGCCCATTTTTTAATAAACCACCCCGGTAACTACCCCCCCCCCAGGAGCAACAAGGTCACAAGGTCTGGTTGGTCGCTCCAAAATTAGGTGAGACTTCAAAATTATGAGCAAGGTTGAATTGACAGAAGTTCACCTTTAGGAATGCCATTTTTTGCCGTTTACGTTGACATTGACAAGTTCACGTTTTGCGACTTTGATGTTGAATTGGGAAGCAAAACTACAACATAGTAATATAGTTATAAACCAAATGTTCTGTGCGTGTGGTGGTACATGTATATTTCATACAAATATGTAACTTTGTATCTAACAAGATAACAAATAAAGTATTGACATGCAAATTTCCACCTTCAAGTTGTTGGTGGATTGGCTTTTTAGGCCTAAAACAAAACTCTCAAAGTTGATCCATCAACTTGTTTGAAAATGGAAGTTGCGGGGTGGTTTACCATGCAAGTTTTGTTGAGAACCCAAAGTTTGCGGCTTGGCACCTTGAAAAGAGTCATACAGTCATACAGATGATCATAGATCATATTCATATAGACACTTGTTTTGTTAGCATTATTTTTGGATAACGTGGAATCATACAGTCCTGGTACCACAACCCAAAACACTCAGAGTATTTTGACAATAGATGATATAGAGATGCACAGAGAAACTAGCAACACATACACCCGTTTGATATACAGCTCTACCCAAGAGGATCTTCCAAACCTTTCAATCATGTAGTATTGGTTTGGAGATTCTGGTTGCGTTTTTCCGAATGACAAAGGGTCCGAAAGATCCAACAATTATCATCGATGATCGCAGTAGAGACCAAGCTTGTTGGATGTGCCTCAAGGTCAGATGGCTTGCCGATACCAAAAGGTAGGCGATCGTAAAAGGGTCCGAAAATAAAACCAATATGTAGGGATGGTTATAGCCATCTAACTTTTCAATTACTGTAACGCATAAAGAAGGTTTCAAAGATCAAAACTTTGTTTGTATACTAATTCCCATTGTGAAAAGTCGTGCAGAATTATACCTTTCCTTAGTTTGGTATTGCACTGCCAACACTAGCTTTCATCATTTCATCTTCCCAGGGCAGTGGCACGGGAAGAAATCGTGCCAGTTCCTTTGACACGTGCAGATCCTCCTGAGGACGGGGAGTCAATATGGACAGATGTTGCAGGTGGTCACATGATATCCAGATATCTTGATTGTCATCCACTATTAGTTGCTAAGTTTTCGGGAAATTATACAAACAAATGGGTGTTTCCGAAAAAGGCGGTACCCCCAAATCATCCATTTTAATAGGCTTTTCCATTATAAACCATCCATTTTGGGGTACCCCTATTTTTGGAAACACCCATATATACATAGATGTGTTCAATTCAAATTGCCAATCGTTATTTTCCAGACTTTCCCCGGTCCAGGACTTGCGGGTCGTCACTGCAGGTGATCATACCCTGGAGATTGCTTGGACAGCTGCAATGGAACAGGTGGAAATGACAGAAAAAGATGGGAGGTGTTTGTAGGTTTTAGGATGGCAACTTCCTGGTTTTTTTGGCACTTTGTATGGATTTTGTTTCAGATGGATGCATTTTTTGTTTTTTGGAAGATTCCATATGAGCGCCCGGCAAAACCTCCGACGTTTTGGAAGAGTCACATCAGGACATTGATACTTGATACTATCATGAAACTCTCAGGAATGATAGGGGTGACACAAAAAACGATGACTTTTGATACACATGTTTGCCTGATTGTATTACACACGTTAAATCCTCAGCAACGATGAGGGACACATTTAAAAAACGATGACCATTTCAGCCACGTCCTTTCGCAGATGTAATAGGTTTAGTCCGTTGCGCATATGATGTTGGTGTCACTAATGCTGCTGTCATTGTTGCTATCAACCTTCCATGGGGCGACATTTTTGCTGCCAGAAATCGCGTTAGAATTAGGAAAAAAAAGATCCAATCACTTTTCCTTCCATGACAAACCTGTGTAGATTTGATAGATTTGACTAGATGATCTCAGGTGCAATTACCTGAAATCACTTTGACCATTCCACCTTTTTGGTGCAAAAATGGTGACAGGGAAATTGTACCTTCCGATCCTGGACGGTGGAGATTCATAGTAATCCTGGTGGTTGGACAGAGGAGAAGGGTGGGACTGGAGGGTCATGATCATGATGTTGGGCTAAAGATGTGTCAGTGTAGTGTATATAGTATATTATATTCCAATATATTATATATATATATTGTATCATACTCAATTATGTTTCAGCTATATTATGTGTTTATATATTCTTATTATATAGCAATATATAGCATATTTTTCAATAAACAACAACAGAATATGATACAACTAGATGTACTGTTTCATGATTTAATGTGACATTAAGGCACATTAGATTGTACGACTATGTTTCTGTATTGCTTTATGTTGCACTATGTTGCACTATGTTGTATGTTGTATTAACAGTTATGTGATATGATATAATTTCAATTTTGTTATTGCACTATATGTAGTCTACTACATGTTTTATCTTTGGTGATGAATATTACCCTTTGCGTATGGTCTTTGCATCATATAGTTCTTAGGAAGTAATGTATGGTTATCAAATGTAAAAAACACAAAATCTGCTAGCAGCAAGTTGTGTATGTGTGTGTGTGTGCGTGCGCCTCTTTTCCCTGCCGCACTGAAGACGAAGAAGTCTTTTTGGGATTAGTCTGTTTGCTCTGTGCTTCTCCGTCAGATCGTAATGAGACATGTGCCGCAAGCGTGCTCTACTGTAAATCACCAAAAATATATATATATATATGACCCTCTCCGATCGCTCTTGAAACATGGAGGGCTGATCTACGGCTTAAGGCTTAAAGGCTTAAAGTGGTGAGGTAACCAGCTGACCTGCTGTGAGATGTTGCTGTAAAGGATTTGAGGATTGGCATGCTGAAATGTTCTCTTGGATGGTAGGTTTTTGTTTTGTAGAGCCATCCATTTGCATGGTATGTTGTGTTACGTTGGGTACTGCATGGCAGTGAATGGTTTGACACAGAGAAGAGACAGATAGGTAGGCAGATAGATAGATGGATGAATGGACCGATAGCTAGCTACGGGAGAGTTAGATATTGTAGATACTGTAACATAGATAGATGATAAATGGATGTTGCTGGATAGATAGGTCCAACTACTGATACCACACAGGCATAACGGCATAACACATCCAACTATCCACAGCCTCCAGAACCCTGGCTGCACGGGCCTCACGGATTTTGCTTCCACGACTTGCCGCTCGGGTCAAACTCATGGGGTCATGATGAATGACACCAACCGGAACCCAACCCACCCCCGAAAAGAGGATCCAACTTAGATCAACTCAGTCATCTGATATTTTTAGAGTCAACCCCAACCAAAAAGAGAGGTCATTTAATATATGAACCAACCCAAACTTCACCAATAATGAGGAAACAGTTCCGAAATTTTACCTGCAACAGGCATTGATCTTAAAAAATGGGTCCCATTTGACATTTGATGGGGATTTTGCATCAATTCAGGTGAAACAACCAGCGGCTTCCAGTGAGAAAAAGACCCTAAAACCCAGTGTGAAGGTGAAAGGCGATTTTTTTCCTGATAACTTGCAGGTTTCACCAATTTTTGTTGGAAGGTTCACAGGATGATTTCCTTTTTTTCCAATTTGTACCAGTTTTTGCTGAATTTCTTTGTACGAAAAGGTAAATCGGATATGATGGCATGTTTATTGAAAAATAGATGATGTGTGTTGGATGCTTTGTTATTGGTTCTTTCTATGCTTTCCATTTCTTATTCGTTGTTTCACGAAGCCGACAAGCCCCCTTAAATCGGCGGCTGGAACGAGTTCTTTTTTTTGGCCAACAAAAACTCGGATGTTTTAAGGTACTTTGAGCAATCTTCCATGCAACACTGGCTTCACTATTCAGGCCATGGATTTTGCAGAAATCTGTGGGATGAGATCTGAAATCGGTGGGCGGAGAATAATTGGAGTTTTTTTGAAGCGTTTTTTTCCAGCTTTGAAATCCATGGTTTTGAGAAATATTGAAAAAACTAAGAATATATATCAAGCTGAACAGAACTTGCAAGATGGTTGTTTATGTTTGTTTGTGTTTTTTTTGCAATATTCTCAATGGTGCAAACAACTAGTTCTGTTTTTCCCTGTGTTTTCAAGCATGTTTTTTCAAATCACGGCAACCCCCCTTGTTGCGTTTTCAAATTCCCTCTTTGGGCACTTCACCGGCAAACCCGTTCCACGGGCTTTCGTTGGTGGCAGGTGAAGGAGAAATGTGTCAACGAGGAAAGCACCTCTGATTGGAGCAGGCCAATTCCAGCTGATACCCTTGTGACTCGGTCTGTTGATTGCTTTCCCGAAGGAACAATTCTGGGCCAGCCGATTCTTTGTGACCTTTTTGGGATGCTTAAGTGACCCTTTCAAAGGTTAAGTGACCTCCAACTAGGGGATAAAAAGGTCATTTTGAATCACCTGGGGAAGATGCTTTTTCATGTTTTTTCCTTCGTGAAAGTTGGGTGCAAAAAAGGGTGGGTCGGAATTTTTCGAGATTTCTGGGAAGATTTTTGGACATGTTGAAGTTGGGCGGTGTTCTTTTTTGTAATGAACAAGTGGGTGAAGTATCTCCGGAAAAAACTTGAAATGACCATATAAATCCGTGGAATCTTGGGGTCATATCAAGATAATATATCAGGTGAACTTTACATGTATGTATGTGCCTGATTTTAGATTTGTGATACCTGGATAACCTGTGAATGTTTTTTTTTTTTTCCGGGGTATACCTGAATTCATCCTGATTTGAATGGGTTTGTGGTGTGTGGTTGGTGTGCTCTGGCAACTTTAATCATTCATTATTTTCTACTTAGTGCTCAACAAAATTGCAGTGACACTTCTTTGTCCATTGTTGAAGACAATTTTTTCGCCAGGATTTTTAGATGTTTGATATGTCACACCTGTCAAGGGTAAAGATCAAGCGCCGATTTCGACAACAACAAAAAAAACTGATTGATGACGTGCATGGTCCAAAAGAGTGACAGGCAGAGAGTTGGAAAAAAACATTTTGGTTTGTCTCCCAGGTTCAATTTTTACCAAGTCGTTTTGGTTTGTCAGATGTTCGAACCGGACTTAAGTGTGTATCTCTATGATTCCAAACATCTACTTGATATGAAAACTCAGCGGCTGGAGTGAGTATCTCCAAGTCTGTTTCGGCTGATAGCTGATTTGACTACAAATTGTTTAAGACATGTAATTTCACTAGAATTCCAGGTTTCGGTTCAAAAAATATACAAAAACTCAGCAAACCTTGTGGTTTTTTCAGGCAAAACATAACACAAACATCTTGGCCACCAGGGCATGGATTATTGCAATATACCACTGGTCCATGTGCGAGGCCACGATTGGTGGTGCATGTGCCACGCCAGCAGATGCACCAACACCTAACGTAGGGAGCCAAAGATGTGTGGTTACAGGATGTTGGAGTCGGAAGGATTTTCCCAGACCCAAGATGACACTGAAACCATCTGAAACCTATGATGTCACTTTTTTTCAATAAATTGTTCATTGTCCCACTAGTGGATAAGGGAGATATAAGATATATCATGAATTATCATGATACTTGTACGCCCAAATCATGTTTATTTTTTTCCCAGATAAGTTTCAATTTCGCGTGCTGAAGTGAACTTGTCCAATGGTGTGTCATGATGGGTAAGAGAACTCCGGAAATTGGGAAACAACGATTGGAACTACGGAACTTTTTTTTCCCGCAGCCGATCTTCAAGGTCAATGTTTACAGATGATATGTGTTGATGGTGGTCTGAGACTTTCACCATGTTTGTTTGTTTTTTTCCGTTGGAAGCCAACACAAATGGGAGAAACTACCAACCAGAAATCAACACACAGAAGAAGGATTGCACCAGTTTACCCTCCTGAAAACTCGCATATCCCCCCAAAGATACTCTTGAAGATGATTTTTCTTTTATCAAGGTGGGATATGTTAGTTCGCTGGAGGGTCTCAATTTTTGCTTCAAAAACCATCCACAACCATAGGTGAGTTATATATTATTGAAGACTACCCTGCAGATCCTTCTTAGAGGATTCCCCCTCTCAAAGTTTACTGTAGTATTGAATTGTATGGGCACCCAGTTGTCTCTGAGGGTGCTGGTATTGAACCAACCGATTTTTTTTTCAAGACACATATTTTAGGTGATATTGAATAATTTTGTTTTTTTTGTTTCTTTTCGTCCACATTGCATACCAATATTACGACAACAGCGCATTTAAACAGTAATCTCTATCTACGACAACGTCCCCACTGCGCGGCACTGGTGGAAATTGTCACGTTTTCAGGATGCTGAAACCGTTGTGGACGAGTCGGGATGCTCACGTCATTAAAAACTGGGGGAAGTGAAGACATTCCCAGTTGGTTGAATTGAAGCACCAAACTAGGATGGACGTATTTCAGATTTCTGAAATTGTACGTTGAATTTGTTGGGGATCATTAAGTTATCCATTTTTGGGGGGATCTACAATTCAAATGTATAGTAATTTGCAGGGATTTATCCTTGTGCATAAAGTTTGCGTTGCTTTTTTCGGTGACCCTTGTAGTTTTCACCGAAACGTTTGGGAGTCTTTCGCCTCATGGAGTTTGAAAACACATAAAAATTTCCCGAGGAAAACAAGGAATGAAAGACTAAGCTAAGCGTGAAAAGCGGGCAAAGTGGGTAAAATTTATCCATTTAGCTCCAAGGATTTGGGTGAGTTTTCTTGCTGACCTTGAACCTACTGATCCGACAGTCAGTGTGTTTTTGCGTGAAGCGATTTTGGGTGTTGAAGGGTCCGGAATTTCTCAATCAGTCGGCCGTCAGCTCATGGCAATTATGTGTGGTTTGGTATTTGGATGGTATTTGGCTTGGATGTTCAATTTTGCGCTGGATTTCTCTTTTAGTTCCATGAGTTTCATCCAATAGACTATCATCCATTACTAGTTGTTCCATTGGAGATACTATCCATGACCATTTTTCAATTGAGTTGAACTACCAGCTAAGATTGACCTTCTAGAATTATTCTAAAAAGACCTAAGGTTACCCATGAATCTATGAACAACTGGTAGTTGGAAAATGGATTGAATCCTTTAAAGGGCATCCTTTCCATGGGTTCATCACGGAGGTCTGACGACAATAATGGTGACGATCGGCGCTTGCGGCGCTTGGACGTTCAAACCCAGCTGGCTCGACGGCTGAACACTGTGGCGTGCCCCACTACAAACTACCAGCATCTTGGATGCCTTTGGTTTCAAGCAAGCACTGACAGAGACGTGTTTTTTTTGCAACGCTCTGAATTAAGGCTCTAAACCCCAGTCTTTTGTTAAAGACAGTTCTCTGTTCAATCTTTTGTGAAAGATGATTCAGATTTGCATGTTTTTTCAAAGCTTTTCTTGGAAAAGCTGAGAGGTTGTCGAAATTTTCGGTTTGGTTTACCCTTTATGAAACAGTTGGCACCTGAAAAGATTGCATTCCCAAAAAGAAAGTTAGCTTTCCACTATCAAGGTTCATGGACGAAAATGTTGATGGTTCAGAAATCCGGGAAAAACCACCTGAGATACAAACAAACATCATCAAACCCATGTTTTTTTCCTGGCAGAATTCTCCACATCTAAACGGGTGATCGCCCGGATTTCTGCACCATCGATCAACAGTGACTGTTAGTAGGTGGTGGTTTCAAATATTTTTTATTTTCACCCATACTTGGGGAAATGATCCAATTTGACTAATGTTTTTCAAATGGGTTGAAACCACCAACAAGCTTCAGAGTTGTCTGTTATGCCTCAGTTTTTCCAGCATTTTCGACCCAGGCTAAGACTCACTTGGGTGGCAGGGACACAGCAGGTGCCGTTTTTGGGTGAGGAAAAAGGTCAAGGTTTTGAAAGGGCCCCAAAATATCCCGAAATGGCAAAGTAATGGGAAAACATGGACACCAAACAAAAATCACAAGTGTTTTTTAATAGGAGATACATTCATCTTCAAATGGTGGCTTTTTTTTCCATTGTCGTGTGAGTTTTTGGAGAATTATACGTTGCCTATCGTTGCCTACTATGTATATATGTTATGCAGTTGTACCCTTGGTTGAATCAGAATCATGTTCGCTGTTTTCCACTGTGGGACCTCCACAATTAATTCACCAGGAGTTCATAGAATCGAAGTGTATGCTGCGGTGACTGTTCATGGAAACGATGATATTTCAGGATGCAATTCGTCTTGAAGTTTCCAGTCCTGCTTGGTCTAGAAATGTCTAAAAATGTGACATGCCATGATATTAGGGGCTCACCCGGTTCACTATCATTGGAGATGGTCATCGAAGCCATAGTCTTCCCACCTCCCATTTTTTCAGGTGCGAGATTTCCACTAAATTTGCCGGTACCCTAAGGTAAGAGTGAAAACACAATGACAAAGTGTTTGCAAAACAAGCCTTTCCCTTTTGACAGTACCTTTTGAGCTGCTAAGTCAGCTCTTGGGGGCATCTAAAGATCCTCATAATCATCATCTTCTGCTTCATATCCTCAACAGTTCTTTCTTACACGCTGGTAAGGGCGAAATGAACCTTCCTTGACCTCTGCCTTTAAGCAATCGTCTTCCTTGGCCAAGTCTTAGTGCATAGGCCCCATGTTCACCTAGCACCCATATGGATCCTTCATCATATATAGATATATATATATATATAATTAGTGGCATAAATGCTCCTTCTTCACCTTCACTATTTGCAACCCACATTCCTTCTCCTTCATATTCTCTTAGCAAACCATCACATAATCAGATTTCTTTCCTTTGCCAAAGGTTTAAGACTGGAGACTAAGGTAGCCAGGTGCTTAAACCATCGTTCATGCATCGAGTCGTTGATGTCCGACTGTATGATATACACCATGGTTTACAAGTTCTGGCTAGAAGGAAATAGGGCTTCATGCTGCGCAAGGTATGTTCATCATTTGGATCACGATAGTTCCGTGCCTGTAATTCTGATTCCAACCCTAGTTCTTGGTGAAAATCAAAAAAACAGTTGAGGTACATGAAACTTTACTAAACATGGGATATTTATGTATATAATATCAACATGGTGCAAGGTCTTTGATTCATAAAACAGAAACCCACATAGGCCGACCCAGAACGGTTTTTTTCAGGACGGGCAATTCTTGGTGTGGTATATCGAACTCTATAAGCTGTCGATTGTCCCTTGGGCATCACCTGCATGACCATGGAGATGTCATGGATCTCCCCTGAAAGCTAACGGGTTTCCCCTGAACAATGATGGTTGGAAGATGAATTTTGCTTTTGAAATGGTCCCTTTTGAAAAGGTGACATGTTATTTTTTTGGCGGGGGAACATGAAAAAGTTACACAAGTTTACAATTTGATGATTTTGATGTAAATCTTGCGGAAATATTTGGATCGACGAATGCAGGCGGGGGACATACTGGACGGACTTGCTGGGACTTGGAAAAGAAAAAGGTTGAATCTCCACATCCTCGTCCTCGACACTTCATTTATCTTCATATCCTTTTTCTTGGATGTTTATTGACAAGGATCCTCGAAATGATTCCTTTGAAGTGCACAGTTAAAAGGTGTCGTTAGCTGTCAGAGTTTGAACATTTGAATACAATAAGATTAAAAAGACATAGTGGTCAAAGTAGATTCGGCAGACTTCTCGAATATCCATTATCCATTTCATATCCCAAAAACCAAAAGTGTCACCTTTTTGGATGTTCCCAAACGCCGCCATCTAATTTTGACTTCATTTTTACCAGCTGAGGTGGCTGGTATCATCGATCCTAATGGCAATGTGTTGATCCCAGGTGTTTGCCAAGGTGTGATTCGGACGAAAAATGTTTCGTGGACAGCTTGGAGTAGGAGTATATGCTTAGATGATATTAGATGTGTTTTTTTTGATTAAGCTATCCCTTGGATCCCTTGGAACCATGAAAAATGAAGGTTTTTTTGGAATTTTTAACCCCAAAACATACTAGGGTTATGAACTCTAAAAATGAAGGAAACGTGGGTTCCCATGGATGTTCATATTCATCTAGATGTACACAACTATAGTTGGTGGGTTCAATTATTTTTTATTTTCACCCCTACCGCGAAATGATCCAATTTGACTAATATATTTTTCAAATGGGTTGGTTCAACCACCACCTGGAAAAGCATTGAAAGTATTTCAATTACAACCACTCATAACCCAACAATGGAGACTTGCAACTAGAAAGTCCATGCTCCAGAATAAGCCTCGAATTAGCCTCTAAGAGCCCGAATTTTTTTTCCAGGTTTCAGTTGGTGCGTAAAAATCTGTATGAACCAATAGGCGTTGTAAGACGATGGTTACGTTTCCCTTTTTCGAATGTGTTTTTGTTTTTGTCAGATGCAAGCTGTTTGTTTGTTTGCGGGTTTTCTTTGTTCAGTGATTATTCAACTCATTTGCCTCTCGCGGTTCAGGCATTTTGGATCGCGCTACCACGACATGTTTGGTACCAGGCCGGTGGAATTGGTGGTTTTTGGCAAAGTCTTGGCCTTCCGTTGGATGATTGGAATATGTCAAACAGTTTCCCAAAAGTCTATGATCCCAAAGGATTATCCTAAAATAACTTGAGTAATATATAGGTGCTTGAAGCCAAAGTGGTTTTCAACTCGAGTTCTAGCTTTCCACATATTCACGCAAATCGTTACAAAGATATCAATTGTGTGGTTTCTTGAATGGTTTTTTCAACACCCAAAAAAGATATTGAGGGATCATTTTGCGGGCATTTATATAACGCAGAAAACAAAGAAGAAGTATAGTATCACCATTCGCAACTCATTTTTTTCATACAAGTTGATACCTGTTAACGTTGTGCTTCCCTTCGAGGTTGCATCCATTGGAGGAATTTTCAGGTCTGAAATAACCACGGGATGCGACGTTGTCAACATGTGAATGGCACAAAGGTTTGCGTTTCAAGAAGTTTTGAGATGAAGATATTGTTTGAGAAAGACACAGCATGAAAACACATTACTATGTGGTAGATATATACTAAGGTGCTGGTTTCAAATGTTTTTTTAAATGTTCACCTCTATTTGGGGAAGTTTTCCAATTTGACTAGTAGTGTTCAAAGGGTTCGAAACCACCAACTAGTATAGTCTCACATCACAACAACACATATTTTCGGTCCAATAGATTCGATCCCATCCCACATAGGGTCGGGTGGCACTTGGCCATATGAGAGTGAAACTAGTGGAACCAAAGAAAATATACATAATGTAGTCGGATCGCATGACATGTTGTAACTATCATAATTACAAAATTTGAAATATAGTGCAAACATATGCAAATCAAAATTGATGCAGTATTCCATCATATTGCATTTATCTATTTATTTATTGTTTCATTATTCAGCAGCATTCATTGGCCAAAATAGCATGACAACAATGAATTTGGTAATCTGAGATATTTCCAGCACGCAGAGCCGGAACATATCTAGAAAAAAAAACATCCAGGATGCCATCAAAAAACCACCAGGATGACGGTCGATACCCGGGAGGGCCCCAACCAGTCATCCTGGACCACCAGGAATGGCTTGGGGACTCTATGCCTTTGCCGTGCAGGAAATCTCCCTAACGTCACTCTGGGTTTTTTCAGTGTTGAAAAACGCGATGTTTTGGGGGAAAATGTGATTGATCCTCATTTTTGGATCAACGAAAAAATTCACCTCTGATGAATAGGTTGGGTGTTTTTGAAGCATTCAAAAAGGGGTATTTTCGTTGGCACTGGTCTTGTTTTCAGAGTCTGCGGAAGAACGGCTGGTGCAATTTGGGTGGCAAATTCAATCCCAAAACCAGTTCGGGAGAGAGATTTTTCTTTTACATAGCCAGTGTCATGTAAAAGAGAAACGGTTCTTCGTGTTAAAAAGCTAAAATGAACTATTAGGGCTTCCGAAATGACCCTCTCGCAATCCCATATTTAGGTAAATACAGAATCTCATCCCATAGGACCAATAATGGTATATCAACCTTCAATTTAGTTGATCTATGGTAAATTCATAGTTAAATATACCATCATACCTGGATTGAATCCTATGCCAAGGCCTGAGACGAGTTCTCCATTGTCAGAACTGAGTAATCCTACATGGGTGCCAAGGCCTTGGGATTCTGGGAAAAGGTGAGTTGTTTTTTATATTTTTTGTTGGTTGTTTGATATAGATTGGGTGTAGGCCTCTCTCAGGATTACAGTGGCATTTGGAAACCCCTACAAACATGGAAATAGTTCTGGAGTTCTGGTGGCCACTGTTGCTTGCTGGGAGGGAGCCACACCCAAGATATAGATTAAATGGTGGGAACATGGATGAACCAATTTGTGGAGATGATTATACATACCTGGAACCTGTTTGTCCTCTATTTTTTGGGCTTCAACCCTCCAAAAGAAGGACTTTTCCAATCAAAACAGGGGTCATTTATGGGTTCCAGGTGTATATATCAGATGACACTATTTACTTGTTTTTTGTTTCATGTTTTTTTGGATTTCAAGGCTTGATTCAAGATGAATCATGCTTAGGTGGAGAGGACTCCACTACAAAGGGGAGCTTTTACATCTTTCAGAATTCAATATTTGTTTCACGATGGCGTGCTTTCAACACTGCAAACATTACCACTTGTCCTGTGCCATATGCATGAGTCAGCACTTGTCATGTCCCATTCTGCTCAGGGTGAAACCAAGGGATCTTTTCGGGATCTTCCAGTTTTGGAGGCTTAAGTTTTTTCCAAATGCTGCCATGATTTGTCTTGACAGAACTGAACAATCCTCTACCCATCATCTATTTAGCGGATGTTGAAAGGAAGGTCTAGGAGTAGTAATTCTTTTTCGGCTGCTTCTTTTGGAAAATAGCACCCAAGAATCTCAATGAAAAAAATATTATGTAAACATGTATGATATGTTTATATATATACCTTCGCCTTCCATACCTTGAAAAAATCTAAGGTTCACGCCTAAAACCGAGTTCTATCCTAGAAAACCGAGTTTTGTAAAAAAAAAACGGGTTTTCCTAAAAACAAGGGTTTCGTCCATCACCCCGTTTGCAACCAAGTTTCAAATGATGGCCTTTGGGAATGTAAAAATTAGATTGGACACCATATATAACGTTTCAATATTGCCACGAAAATGACATTGGGCATCCTTTGGGCTTCAAGCGTTGATCGAATGGTCGAAACGAAAGAACATTCCCAAAAAGAAGGGTTAATCAAATTCTGTCTCACGAATCTCTTCATTTAAGGATCAGACCCTATAAAACTGAGCTCGCATCATTTAACTATTTTCGGCTTTTGGGTACAATTCACTATATACTACATATTCCTACATATTCTGATTGTTAATGACAATTTTCGGATATATGTTCATATATAAATCACTCAAAAAATGGCTCCCCCTTCAGGGCGGCGTCTTCCATGTTTTTACGCCCTGCAGGTGGAAGGCTTTGGCTCCATTGGCTGTGACCTTGACGGAAGCAACGGTCAATGGGTTGAAAGTCCAGTGGATCAACCAGGATTTGAAGGACAAACCTTGGGATGGTAACCTTGATTGGTGATTTGCTTGGGGATGGTTAACCTTGATGTTTTACATCAACATATGTCACAAAACTAAGTAATATCAACCAGAAGGAAGACCGGAAGGGGATTTGATGGAGGAAAAGTTGTCTTGGGATTTTTTCTCCCACTTGGGATGCTGGATTGTCACCAAAAAAAGGATGAACATGACATTTTTTAGGCTCGGAATCCGGAATTAAACCTTTATTTACTACTGGCATCTTGGCTGGGGAGATATGTCGATTTTATATTGGCCTTAGCAATAGAGTTTCAATATTAGAGGTTTGGAAGGGTATACCAGGTAGCTTGAGATTGGTAAAATGTAGATGGATGGTGTTGTGTAATTTGTGAGATGCTTTTGGGGCCTGGCATGTTTTATTGGCTGAAAATTGGCCCATTGGCATTTTGAGATCTCACAGGACCTCATCTCAAACGATAGCTTGGTAAGGGGGGAGGGGTACTATTCACCAGATATATTCACCAGATAAATATCAACATCTCATCCCGAACAGGAATAATGAAACATGGGGGAATCTACCTTCCTTGCAGGGTTTGTTGGAATGGTTGGTGTATGATGATAATCTATATACTGAGGTCTTTCAACAAGCCCATTTTTCCCCACAAGCAACACATCAATGGCTGATTGATTCCTGACAGACATAGGCTTACATCCTATTTGCACCCCATGACATGCAGGTAGCAAACCAAGGAGGTGGATACTACCTGACACAAGCATAGAACAGACATGAACAATTGGTAGGAACCCAAAGAAATCATGGAAACATCGTAAGATCATCATGAAGTTTTGGGGGTCATAGGAAGTTAAGGAGCTAAGGGTTTCCAAAGAAATACCTCTCAAGAAGAAGCTGGTTGAGCTCCTAAAAGGTCCTCAAGCGCTCATTGTGAGGAAGGGGTGTCCCATCATTTGACTATTGTTTCTTCCAGAGAGATTAGCTCAAACAATCAACTATGTATAAACATATAGATCAGTGGATGTGTTTTTGTGAATAAGACTTTCAGTTATAATTACATCATCTCAAATTTGGTGATAAACCCTTTTGCACCTTGGATTTTGCGATTTTACCTCCCCCCCAACGTCAGCACCATGATGACACCGGGGAAATCCCACCTGTTCACTAAACCTTCATGGTGTCACGAGCCGGCATCCTGGCTGGTGGGTTTGTTGGTAGATCTATGTTCCATCCAAAGTCATTGAATTCACCAGCCCTAGAGCACCCCAAAACAACGACTTGGGTTCAAACACTCCAAAAACTGGGCAGGATTGTCCCTTCCATCGCACCAAAGTGGAGCTGAGTGCTGGCAATGACGTAACTTGGTTTCTGGCATCCGAAGCTTTTCTATTTAGAGGTACGGTTGATGGAAAGAATCCTGTAGCACTAGCACCTGGGATGTAAAAAAACGTTTTGTAAATAATTAATGGGATAAACTACCAACCTCAACTGGAGTTATTCCATCAACAGCGTGTTACAGTCCCCAAGCTTTCAGGTTGGTGCAATTAATTTGGGAACGAATGGAGCACCCATAAGCACCCCCCACCCAGGATGCCAGTCACCACCACAAAACCATGGCATTATTCGTAGAGGATCCCTATAAACTGTCATTTTTTGCCACTGTTAGTGGTAAGGGGAGCATTCCCAGGCGTATGTGATCGTGGTTAAAGTCAAACTTGGTACATCCGCATACTATTCATGTAGCTATGAATCCTGAAAATTGTTGACTATAGGTAACCCAGGTAATATGATATGTACAACCTACCATCATCCTACCCTTTGTTGCATTATTTTTTGTTCAGTTTCACCCCCGAAAAGCTAACATGTCACCTAAAAAGGGGCTATTTCAAAAGGAAAGTAGTCTTCTATAACCAATCTTTTTCCGGGCACATGTTAGTTTTCAGGGGTGTATTCATCATTTTTCAAAATGACAAATTCTTGGAGTCACTGGATTCGCCGCTACCGGTCACGACTGGGTGGGTGGGTTCCTGCAGGTGTGGTTTGAACCTGATGCCTGCCTTCTCATCACTGACTTTACGACTACGAGCTGCACAATCGCCTCAGGCCTGACAGGGTTTTTCAATCAGAATTCACGGGCGAGATTTAACTGCAATTAGCCTGACAGAACTTCCAGTGAACAAGAAAACACAGGGATACCCTCCGGTAAACTAAGATAACAATGATAACAATGGAATATCCACCTTTTCCAATAAAAAGTGCATCTGCAAATGGTGGAATTTCCATTGCCATGTTAGTTTACCGGAGGGTAATAGGGGAATGACACAAATGGGATTCGATTTGGATATGATGACTGTGATGTTGTGTCAGGCCTGCAATCAAACACGGGCTACGTGGCTCGTGTATCCGTGCTATGTGACGAATGTGCCAATACTCCTACCTCGTTCCGAACTACCTGCACTGGGCAGGCGCAGTTCTTCCGGATTTGTTGAAGTGGATGTGTGGAGAATGAGTCGATGCAGATCTGTAGTGGCAGATCTTGCTGGATGTTTGTTGCATATGTATCATATGTTCTTATGCTTTGGGAGGATTGTTTCTATATGGAACCAAATCCTTATGATGTGGTATGACTTGCAGCATTAGTGAAAGATAAATCAATGATCCGAGAAAAACATCTTTGTGAACAAAGAGCCATCTTCAGAAAGATTGGTTGTCACATGTTCGTGACAACCTCCTCAGTTGCTACGTACGGGAACTAGTGACTAGTGATATCAAGAATGCAGGACCTGGACTCCACTTCTTCTTGTTTTTTTCTTCAGCATCTTCATGGACAAGTGTTTCCGTTGAATCGGAAAGTGAATGATAACACATTTGGATGTTCCGAAAATAGTGGTACCCCAAATCATCCATATTTTAATAGGGTTTTCCATTATAAACCATCCATTTTGGGGTATCCCTATTTTTGGAAGCACCCATTTCAATGGATGAAGCGGGAATCAGTGTGATTTGTTCAGGGAAGTGAATTGCATCTCACCCTTGGCATCCCCCATGAGATGGTCAAGAGTACTTTTCTTGAGGGGTGTCCATCATCTCCTCCGGCAGATGCAATTTGCATCATATTTTTTAGGATATTTAGTACGACCATGTTTCAGAAATGTTTTTTTCAAAAAGCAGGTCAATACAATTGAGCTATGAAAACAACCCTGGTTGTTTTGGACCCAGTTATCTTGGGAATAAACATAAACAAATTATCCCACACCCCCCCAAAAAAACAACCACCACTTGGGATGGTCATAAAAAACTCCGTAAATCACGGGTGATTTTACCATACCATGCGGTTATTTACCATTAATATATAAACCCTGTAAATGATGGTGATAGACTACCAACCTCAACCTGGTGAGTTTACCGGGATATTTTCCATTGGGAAAACCCCACCTCAGGAGCTGGAAGCAGATGTGTGTCGAGATTCGGGCACTGGAGGTTTCTTTGGCGACAAAAAACCCGAGGTTTGGTTAGGCTACCCGGCTACCCATGTTTTTTTGGGCTACCCATTTTTTGGGGGGGGATCTAAGGGTCAAGGATCTAACCCCAAGAACAGAATCAATGAGGAAAGACTGAAAGATCAGAATGAAGATATATAGTTGTCATACCTCTTGGAAACCGACCGCAAAAGGCTGGAAATATGATGTTGATTGTAAAATGTCAAGCTAGTGGTTGGCTTTAAGCGTCATATGTCGTTCATACAATGATACCTTTTCAATGGGTGTCCAAGTCAAAATCTCTGAGGATGCTACCTAAAGCTGAATGCGTTCAGGCGGGGGCTGTTTGCTCAGTGTAGTTCAGGTGTGCTCAAAGTTTAGATGAGCACAATACGAAAAAAACTTTAAAAACATTTGACCATAATTGAATTTTGTGCCTAGTTCTTGAAAGATCCTTGCAGATTCTTACCTTTATGCATCGATTTTTTGATTGTACCGGTATACCATCATGACAATGATCACGATGGCCGGATTCGTGACCACTGTTCCCGGTGAATGCCAACCGGATAGGTGATAGGTACATCGGGTATATCTGTTATATCTGCAATAATGTTAAATTGTCACTAGAAGCTTATACATTTATAACACATGTAGGTATGCAACATGATGCATGTATAGATGATGTTGCTTGTCGTTTCGTGAAAGAACAGAGTTGGAAACAATTTGCATGATCCATGCTGGTGGTTGTTTGTAAAGGCCAGATTTCGTGTACCGAGCTTTCAATGAATATTAGTGCAACACCAGAAGGTGCAATTGGGCAGATTTTGACTAATCCACCATTGAAAACGAAGTTGTACATTTTCCAAAGTGGCCTTTTCCAAGAAGCCATCTATATATACATAATACATATATATATATAGTGTATAGAAATCTCATCTCTTTACATAGAGAGATATTTATATGTCTTGAATTTTCAGTATGCTTCATGGTCATTTTGAAACAACGACCCCCAAGAGTGGTCGAAGGTTTCGTGGTTTCGTTTCCCCGCCAACAACGGCAGGGCGAACAGTTGCTATTCGGAGTCGAGTCCTCAAGTCTTTACAATACCAAGGCGTGACAAACGTGACCAACACGTTCATGTATGAATTGATTAATACATCATTGGTGGCTGGCTTCTCATTTTTTTTTGGTATATGTGCTCACACTATTGTTTTGGGGAAAATTTGATCATTTTTGAGACATGTTTGTTTGAAGCGGGTTGAAGCCATTATATTGATACAGTTTATTTTTGTTTTGGCAGTATTGGCACTGCTGATGGAAGAAATCCCGCAAACCAGTTGGGATAGATAAAGCACCACAAATGATTCTTCGAAAATCATATCAGCAAGATTACACAGCCGGCCCAAAAACCAGCTATAAATGGAGTGAAATAACTCCTATAGGAAGGGTGAAATAACGCCACTTACCTATTTATTTTTGGCCATGTATAGGGGTTAAAAACCTCGTTTACAACCAGTAGGGGCCCGCCTCGTAGGATTGATTCGTTGCATCAACACTTGTAGCTACAAGTTTTGACCTGAAACCTGATCAATTTATTCAAACTGTTCTAGTTTTCAGGGTGGTTAATAGCATAATGCCCCATTACAAGGTATAGTAGCTTAGTGGGTTCACAGTAAACCAACAGTGACGGGGTTCCTTGAAACTTTTTGGTGTTTCGGCCTATGTTATTTGCATGCACAATCTGATTGTAATTGTCCCACGTTTCAACCACTAAATGAATCTAGTGTGAAACCTATGTGAAACCTAAACCCAGATGAGTTTCCCATGGTTGAACCCCATGGTTCACTCTGAACCCAGATGAAAACAGAGAACCATGTGAAACCTAAAAGAATGAATCTAAACTAGGTGGTGGTTTCAAATATTTTGTATTTTCACCCCTACCTGGGGAAGATGAACCCAATTTGACTCATATTTTTCAAATGGGTTGGTTCAACCACCAACGAGTAAACCATGTCCAAAATCGAATGAAACACATGAAAACTCGAAACTTGAAACCCTCCTCGCCAGGCGCCAGGCGCCACCGACCCATCCCACAGTGTCTTGGGTTTGTTGTGAGTTGCTGCGTAGGTTGTTGAAATATGCACCGTTTGGTGGACCGTGACCTCAAACAACTTTATCAATCTTCCAGTTTGGTGGTGTTTTTTTGTCCGGAATCCATTCGAATAAAGGTGTTGGGCTGCAGAACCTAAAGCCTTCTAGGTGGTGGTTTCAAAATGTTTCAAATATTTTCTTCACCCCCATTTGGGGAAGATGAACCCATTTTGACGAGCATATTTTTCAGAGGGGTTGAAACCACCACCTAGTCTTTGTTGATCTTGGTATTCTTTGTTGCTCATCCTTTTCTGATCGTGACATGTTCTTTGAACAGCTGGAGTGTTGGACACAGCAGATGTTTGGCTTCAGTCAATAATACCAATGTTTAAAGCCAAACCCATTGTTGTTGTTCCATTTTTCTACTGGACCTTGTTGAAAATAGACCAATGATTCCAGGTTGGTGAAGTATCATTCAAAAATTCACGATTATGATCAAACCATTTGATTCACGGCAGATTTCTGGCCGAATTTTTCAGCAAATCTGTGTGGAGTTGGATGATTGGTCGACCTTAGGTGGTCGTCCCTACTGACAGCGGGGTACGTGTCACATTGTCATGGACAGGAGGAGCTGCAGCTGGGTGGGGAACCACGGGGAACAGGTATGTCTGAAATCTTAGGGAGGGGGCAAGACAATAAACAAAAAAACAACGGAATACCCATGAATTGCCATGAATTTTCAAACAAAATATCGAAACATACAGCTGGCAGTTGAGGTTTTGTGGTCCTAAAAAAGTTTCTTCCAAAAAAAAATGGGCCTTGAAAAGGCCCCTTTAACGCCGATGCTTTTGGTGGATTTCTTGTTGCTTATGTTTCGCCTTTCTGTTTCTGGACCTCCAACCCAACATGATGAAACAGGACAAGGTTCTGCCAGTGATGCCAACATTGCCTCGGATTGTACGTCACAAAGCTTTCAATTGGAAATCAAATTGCAAAGCCAAGCAGTGTCTTGGTGGTTTGTTTTTGGGGGTTATACTCAGATGGTCAGCTGGTGAATCATTGGATGTGGGTGATATAAAGTTGGGTGAGGATGGGAATGTGGGAGGATTCAGAATTGGCTGGAACCTGAAAAGTGAGCTTGGAAAGAGACATGAAAATCATTTGAAAGGCATACATCTAATATAAATCAACTGACCAGGCATCAATTCTTGTGGTTCGGTTCCAGCACTCCTTTTTTTTCGGGACCGGGTTGGATTTTATGACCTCCTTTACTAAGGATTGGGGAACACCCGAAGGATGTGAGTCCTTGGGAAGCAGCGTTAGTTGTACAGTGCCTCGGTCTGAATGAAAACATGTTGGGGAACAACTGGTGAACGCGGAACGCCGGAAACAAGTGAAGTGGTTGGTACAGGTTACGGGGGTTCTACCTACCGCAAGAGGCCAAGATATGGGACTTCCATGGGACATGGAAATCCTATCAGCCAGCCAGTTTGCTGGTATGGGACATTTTACAAATGTTCCTCACAATGCTTGGATGTCAACCTGAGTTTTTTTTTTAATTTATCAAGATGAACTCAGAAGATCTCAGAATAATTTCACAACCATTGCCAATATGTTTGAGGCATGCGACATACTGGAGAGGTAACGGTAGATATCACCGCAGCTTTTGTTGTCATTGAAATCGTGTAAGAACGGCAGTGACAATGTCGAGGAGGTCGCAGCCGACTTGACCACTAGATCATGTCAGAGGCTTTAGAGAACCACTTGAGTCTTGAATATAGATATATAATATGTATACTAGAACCCAAATGACCTCTATTTTTGAAAAGTCAACCCCTCAACAGAAGGCCTTTTTCAACCCAAACAAGGGTCATTTGGGTTCCAGGTATATATATACATATAACACAATGTAATATACCTATATAATACTGTGAAGTAACTTTAAAGGCTATACTTCGGCACCTTCCAAGAGATTTGTGACCATGACAGTTTGTCCTTGGACTTCCATGTCTATGTTCTGAGTATACAGCAGCAAGCCATTTTAGTATGATATGTATATATATATATATATATATGATCCCGGT
>DF240271.1:97903-130144 GCA_000507305.1 Breviolum minutum Mf 1.05b.01
AGGTAGGGGGAGGGCGGCCATGGGCGGCCCACAAATTCGCCGATCAGGAATTTGATAGGATATAAAGATTATGAAGATCTTGTTTTGAGACGTTTTGAGATGTTTTGAGATGATTTGTGATTTTTGTGCCATCAGATTTCCACATGGAAGCCATACGAACAATTACGAACATACATGATCCCATGTTTCCGGAAAAGAATTTTAGGCTCAGTTTTTTTTGGTCAGCGTTGTTTCAAAGGGAATGCTGAAGTTTTGGGCATTCTTGCTGTGCGGTCTTCCCGCTCTTTGTGCGGGTGCCGGTGATGATGCTTCAACGGGTTTGGCAGAAGGGGATTGGTTTGTAGCTGCAGATCATGCCAATGCATTGGGTGAGTATTGCAGTTCTTGGGCCACGGCACGCACTCTCAAATGCTTGGACTTGTTCAGTGCCAGTGCAAATATTGCCAAAACTTTTAGGAAACATGGACATGAAGCTGTAGCCTTCGACATAGCTACCAACAAAGATCACGACATATTGTCAAAAAGCGGCTTCTATCAAGCATTGGACTTCGCATTACAGCCACTCGGTTTATTTTTACATGTATGTATGTTGTTTATATCATTGTTGATGTCATTTGATGTCCACAATATTGGTCCATCTGGGTTCTGTTACCCAAATTCAGTATACTATATTAACCTACACTTTTTCAACTTACATTTTATATTGGTAATTTGGAAAATGTAAGTTAAACTGATGTAGGTATATGTAGGTTCGTTTTTCCTGAGCCAAATCAGGCTGGTCGATGGAGGGCTTTTGGTGGCAGGCACTCCATGCTGTATGTGGATCCCAATATCCCAATCAGTCCATGAACGAAGTGTTTCTTGACCTTCAATATTTATCAATCAATATTCGTAAAATTTAGTATTTTTTTTGTTTGGTTTGATTGCCCAGATTCCTCCTCCACCCTCCTTCGCCGTCCTGCCCATTTCGAACCGTCACAAAAGAGTCAGGGATGTTAGAAGGACTGCACTGTGTTGGGGTGGTTCGATGTGGTTTGGGTATGTTTGGGTTAAGACAGCTTGATATACCACCAAGGACATCAGATGGTGGGGCAATATCCGCAATTTCAAAGTTCGCTTATCGAATGCCATTTCTGAAAACGCAGCGGTATTGATTGGACTCATTTTCCGTTGGCGCCCAGCAGTTTGGATTGTAGCCGAACAACCAAAGGGTAGCCTCATGTTTCGTACATCGTACTGGTCCCGGCTCATCGCAGAGAATATGTTAGTGTTCATACTAACATATCTAGGCCTATTTGGCATGGATATTCTCAAGCCTACCAAGTTAGTCACGAACATGCGGAATCTTGGGCAATAACAATCAGTCGCAGGAATGTTTTGCAATTTTTTTGTAAGGTATTTTGCTGCCAGTCATTCCGCACCATTCCCACAATTTCCCACCCACATCCTATTCCGCCATTGCTGGCTGAGGACGGCAGAAACTTTGGCAAGAAAGGCAACCCGGGGCGTGAAGGACAAGTTCAATGCCCGCGTCGCCCGCAAAAAACAAAGATTAGCCAGTAAGGGAAAATCCATTCCCCAATACTATACTACAGGAGTTTCCACCAAGACGGGCAAGAAAACATATACCGGAGGCAAAGACCTCCATAAGACAGCATCATACCCGGTAAGGTTTTGCACTGCACTGTATCACAGCTGGGTGCAAGCGCAGTCTTCAAAATCCACTGACTGATGTGTACTCATTGTGGGCCCATGTAAATCTTGAGGGGCAGTGCTTTTCCTGTGCAATCGCAGGCTGTACATTTTGCATATTGATGTGTATTCTACCAGTTGGGGAAGAGAGCAGAAAGTGGCAACGCTGCAACCATTTGCAACCATTTGCAACCTTCCTATTTTCAACTTACATTTTTAAAGCTTATGATGACTAAAAAAATGTAAGTTGAAATCCTGGACGTGTGGTTCTGTCACATATGTTGCAAGTGTTTTCAGTTTTCACCATTCAGTGCCATTTACTTTGTTTGAGATGTTCCCATTGATCAGTGGATTGACAATAATGTAAGTTGAAACCTTTGACGTGGGATTCTTGTGCAAAGATATGCAAAGATCTTCAGAATTGATGCCTTTCGATGTCTTTCATTGTTCTTTTGTAGGGGTCCATAGAATGAACAAATGTCAGCTGAGACCTTGGAGGTTGTGTGTGGGTTGGTGGTGCGGCTGTTTCCTGACATATCCCAAAACCATAGAGCCAAAAACAACATGTGAACATATATCCATATACACTTATATACAACATTTTGCATTATATATACATGTATATATATATATATATTTGTTTTGATTTGTTTTGCGCAATATTGCATTTTGGTATATTTGCGAATTCCGTTCGGAAAATTTCGGAAACACAGTAGATGCTACATGATGCTACTAGATGCAGCACACAGGGACTCGTTTTTGGATATCTCTGGATATCATCTGATATCCCTTTAATTAGTTTCTTGGTAGCCCATGGCGTCAGACACGAAGGGGTGGCGGATAGAGTATCGGGAGCGGGCATTTGGCCCTACATCTGGAACCATTGATTGTTGCTTGGACCGGACATTTGGTTTCTTATTCAACATTATTCAACTACATTCCTTGTTTGCAGATGTTTGTCCTGAGACTCAATAAAAGATAAAAGCCTTTCTTGTATATAAAAAGATGTGGGAATGTTAGGTATTGATAGGTATTGCCTGACTGACAATCAGGTTACTGGTTTCCTCCAGCACCACACCAACGAGTGCAATTACGGAGTTTCAAAGCAGCGCGTGAGTTCGCTCGCGCAAATGAAATTCCTGAACCTCCTGCAAGGGCCCGGTGGGAACTGGAATGGGGGAGATAGATGAAGAACATATTTGGACTACTTTGGACTATTTGTTTCTTAGGAAATTATCGGCAACCCATTGTTTAAATACACATGTTTTTGTTCTTGTTTTGAGATCGCTGGGAGGAAGTTGGAGAAGCGGCTAGAAGGGAACTTCTCGCGCAGCGGGAGCGATTGAGAGCAGAAGTGGACTGATCCTTAAATATCCCTAAGGCAAAAATAGGATGACATAGGCAGTAATATGCAGAACACAAACTTTCTCTTGAATATACGATTCATGAATGATATTCTTGAATATTCATGATTGATATGTCGTTTGTTGTCTCCTAAGGCCGCAGCGAAGCAGGCTCAGCAAGACCAGCAGGTTGGAGAATTTGGGATATATACACTTGGATGGGTAATGATGGGTACCTTTTATTGCTATTTTCATATCCTAGGCAGCCTCCCCTTGACCCAACTTACATTTTCAAGTTACCTGGTAAGAGGATAAGATGAAGATCTTGTAGGGCCATGTAGGGTCTTGAAAAATGTAAGATGTTCTTTTGAAGGTGTGGTTTGGTGTGACAATACAGGAATGTGAGGTAAATATGTCCTTCTCCCAGGATGCCATTGTTGAGAGCACTGGCGCAGGTGCTGTTGAGGCAGACACGCGTTCAGGATGTGTTGACATGTGATGATATGATTTGATATGTGTTGATTGTTCCTTCTTTCTTTTTAATGTGGGTTTATTGGATTGAATATGATTGAATGTTTCCTTGCCATTTTCATGTGCTAGACAGCCTTACCCTAACCCAACTTACATTTTCAAGTTACCTGGCGAAGGAATATCTTGTAGTGCATGTAGGGTCTTCAAAAATGTAAGATGTTCTTTGGAACGTGTGGACTGGTGTGGTGAGAGTGCAATACATTGCATGGGTGTGAGATGAATTGAGATGAGAATAGATATAGAAATTTCATGCCCACATGGTGTTGCAATATGTTGCAATAATATCATATAATATCAACCAGTTGCATACATGCAGGTTGCAGCGCCTGCTGCGAGTGTGTCAGAACCATCAAAGGAACCTGAGCAGGACAGGTGGCTCACATGTCCTCACTGCCGTCAAAAGATAGGAAATGAAGGGGATGAATGATAATACTACTTTACTACGAAAGAATGAGTCCCCAAGCCATTCCTCCCATCAGTGTCTTGCTCTCTAGCCATGCAGAACACAACCTTCTCCCAGGATGTGACTATGGAAGAGGCACCCTCTGTGCCGATCGCTGATGCAGGTACTGTTGAGGCAGACACGGGTTCAGGGTGTGTTGACATGTGATGATATGATTTGATATGTGTTGATTGTTCTTTCTTTCTTTTTAATGTGGGTTTATTGGATTGAATATGATTGAATGTTTCCTTGCCATTTTCATGTGCTAGACAGCCTTCCCCTAACCCAACTTACATTTTCAAGTTACCTGGCGAAGGAGTATCTTGTAGTGCATGTAGGGTCATCAAAAATGTAAGATGTTCTTTGGAACGTGTGGTCTGGTGTGGTGACGATGCAAAACAATGCATGGGTGTGAGATGAATTGAGATGAGAATAGATATAGAAATTTCATGCCCACATGGTGTTGCAATAATATCAACCAGTTGCATACATGCAGGTTGCAGCGCCTGCTGCAAGTGTGCCAGAAGCACCACAGGAACCTGCCAAGGACAGGTGGCTCACATGGGCTATCATGGGCTCACTGCCGTCAAAAGATAGGAAATGAAGGTGATGAATGGTGATACTATTGTACTATAAAAGAATGAGTCCCCAAGCTATTCCTCCCATCAGTGTCTTGCTCTATAGCCATGCAGAACACACCCTTCTCCCAGGATGTGACTATGGCAGAGGCACCCACCGTGGAGAGCACTGGTGCAGGTACTGCTGAGGCAGACACGGGTTCAGGGTGTGTTGATTTTTGGGAGGGCTTTGATTGAATTAAATTTGATCACCTGTTCTCTTGCTATTTTCATATCATAGGCAGCCTTCCCCTAACCCAACTTACATTTTCAAGTTACCTGGCGAAGGAATATTTTGTAACATCATGTAGGATCATGTAGGGTCTTCCAAAATGTAAGATGTTCCTTGGAAGGTGTGGTCTGGTGTGGTGACAGTGCAATACATTGCATGGGCCGTGAGATAGATTGAGATGAGATGAGAATAGGTATAGAAATTTCATGATACAAAACTTGCACTATTTTCATGGTATCTAATCTGTTCTTGGTCCAATATATGGTCCAATGACATGAATTAGCTGAGCAGAGAAGAGATGAGAATAGGTACAGCAAGCGAATCATTGTGAACCACTTGGCACATTTCGGAAAACGATGGAAAACGGCACGCCCGCAGGACGACTCAGATGATTTGGTGGTTCTTTGCGTAAAGGAAGCTCCGCAGTCCAGTCGCAGTCTGCGGCGTGTGAAGTCTGAGCGTGTTGAAACAAAGCCCAAGCCACTCCTCCCTCTAGATTCTTCCATCCGAAGACCCTGGCAGCTTTTGAGAGATTCAGTAGGCGAATTCTTAGCCCACTTTGAGTTGGAGCAACCGATACTTGGTTACTTTTGCACTGTCAATGTTTTGCATGGTTCCGATACAGTTCCATTTTGTTGTCTTTCTTTCCTAATGCCTAATTTCATTATATTCTATTCCTTTTGCAACTGTAGCGTATTGTAGCGAAATATTTCGATACTGTAGCAAACAGCATTGCAAGCCCATCTTCTTTGTTTTGCAACATTTTGCACCCACAAATGCCGAGGAGCACATTGACCCAGAAAGAGTATGAAGCTGCTATTACACAGATGGGTCCATTGTCCACCCCTTTTTTCTACGCAAGCTTTGGTGAGGCTGTTGCATATTTCAAGTTCATGCAAGAGCGTGGTGACCAAAGTGCGTGGGTTAATCTGGGGAGGGATGACAAGAGAGCCCTTCTTTCAGGGGATGCCCCCGAGAAATCTTTGGCGTTCATCAGAAATTGCAATGTTTGCTTACATGGTTTCATGGTGGATGTGTTCGACAAGAAGGATTCTGTGTTTCCTATGTTGGAGAAGATGCCTCTTGTTGTAGTACAAACACTGCAACAACATACTCTCACAGCTTCCCATTTCGCAGAACATATGGAACGGATCTATCTGACACCTTTTCCGAAGCAGAAGATTGAGTTGAATGAGCACCTCCATTATGGTCACCTGATTCATGGCCTAGTTGCAATGTGTCAAAAGGCATTTCAACAAATAGAATGGACATGTTGCATTGCAATTGTAGATGCTTCCAGCTCCACCTCAAGTGATTTCTACCGGCAACAAAAAATCGCAGACCTCATGTTCGTTATCTTGTCTTCTCCCAATCATTGGGCCTTCTTGGTTCTTCACAATCGCACAAAAAGGGCAGTATTGTATGATGGGTTGGGTGATAATGTTTGCCGTACACAGGCAGAAAAATGGCTTGAATCATTGAATGAGGGGTTCACATTACATCATGGGCAAGTTCCCAAACAAGAAGATGACTGGAGTTGTGGTCATCGGCTTCTTCTTACTGCAAAATACGTTATTTGCGTTGGGTTTGAGAAGGGTGACGATGTTGTTCAAGTACCAGAAGTTGTTCCTGATTCATTCTTCAGGATGGAGGAGATAGTTGGTCTTACAGCATTGCTTGAAGAGCCAAAAGTCAAGTTACAGTTGAAGACTGAAAACGACCAGGTTTCCAGTAAAAAAGCCAGGACAATCAAGACAGAACCAACAAGCACACCTCCGCCAGCTGCAATCGCACAGGAGGCTTCGGCTCCCGCCAAGATTTCTGAGGACAGGCGAGCAGAGATCCTGGGGGCTGCCAAGGCTAGGGCTGCAGAGAGGCTCGAAAGTATTCAGTCAGCAACACCACCTCGCAAGAGTAGAAGGACAGACTTGTTTGATGTAAACCGGGGATCAGATGAAGAGGAGGACAAGGTTGTGCAGAAGAAACAAACTCGTAGGAAAACTGCTGACATTGAAAAGGAAACAGCTATCCGGAATACCTTGGAGACAAACGGGTTGGACCACAACTATGTCTTTCAAAAGAGGCATTCTTTGGAAAGAATTCCCCCCACCAGGGGCCATTGGAAGGAATTCATCTCTCTTTTGGCCAAAGGGGCTCCATTGAAATGTCTGACTTGTTCAAACTTGGCACATGAGTACTACTTTGCTCCTGATCCACCAAAGGCACAACCCACCCCCGCAGACCAATCAGCCCCAGCTAGCGCTGATCATGAACCCCCTCCTGTGCCAGAAGTCTTGCCAAGCAGGAAGAGGGGCAGGCCAACGACGGGAACCAAAGTGCAGGGATATTATCTTCCCAAGTGGATGGAAACAAATCGTCCGGGGATTTACCGAGCTCTGGAAGATAGTGAGACATCTTTGGAGTACTATTGCATTCCATGTAGGAAAAAATTGTACTTCTCAAGGGATGCCTCTACCTACGTGGAGCTTCACGAAAAGCAATCAAGAGCGCACACCAAGGGTTTGGAGGCACTGGGTTTGTCAGTGAAAGGTGAAATAATCTCTGACAGGCATTCATGTGATGGTGCGATCGTGTCAGATACAAATACCATTTTGGGAAAAATTTCCAAGACATTGATGAAATGGATCAATGCAGGGCAACCTTTGGCCTTGTGTGATGGCAAGAATGGGGGCAGTGAGGCCCAACAGTGTTCATGGAGGCTTGAAGGAATGCAAGATCAGATTGTGGTGCGGAGTGTGCAATGTGTAGGTGAAAGTATTGTTCGAGGACAGGGTTGTCACCATTGCCGCCGCTTGCTAGCCAGCAAGCGCTTGGCAAATGAGCTAGCAGGGTGGGGGTTCAAACTGGATTTGATTTCGTTGGCATATGCCACAGCCTACGGAAGTTCAGATGAGGTCCTACGTTTGCAAGAATTGATGACCCAAAGTGATTACCGGGAGCAGAATTTGGCAGGTTCTGACCTAGAAGAGTGGTTCAGACTACAGGGTCGAACTTTCATCTTTTCTGTTCGGAGGCTAATTGAAAGTGTCTCGAAGAAACGGCGCAACAGCTCCTTTGAAGCTTTGATACAGGTCCAATTATCTGGTCTGGCTGAATACAGCATTGGAGATATGAACAAAAACATGTTCTCTTCACTCATGACCAAGTACCAGGATTCTCTTCTTCAGGGTTCGGTTCTTGAAGAGGACAGGTTTGTGATATTTTGTGATTAGATATGCTGATGTTTGCTTATCGTTGTGGCTTTTTGGACAGAGAATTTAGTATTTATATTCAAATTATTTTAAATGTATATACGGTTATACATGGTTTAAAAATTTACGATATTGTAAATTTACATCATTTCACGTTATTTCACTTCATTTGCCGCCCTTTTCTTCCATCCAGGACATCAAGCTTGGGGCAATGGTCGCAAGCGGTCAGCTCAGAGAGAAAGGGGGCGCCGTGGTAGATGCCTTATTCAAATCGACAATGTTCAAGCTGTCTCGAACTTGCCAACAACGTGTGAATAGCTCCAAGTATGTCAATGCAGAGATGATGGCAGATCTTACCTTTCTGTTGGGAAAATCCAAGTGTTTACCTGAAATTCTCAGGTGCGGATTGAATTGAAAAGGATACCAAAAGTTTTTCTTTGGTTCTTGGTTAGCCATATGCTTTTTGCTTTCGGATTGCGGTATACAAATCGCACACATGACAGGCATCCTTAAAGCATACCGATACATTGTAAATGGATGTAAATGGCACAATATGATAAATAGACCAATTGGCCTTCCCTTCATGCCCCTGCAGGCTCTTTGGAGTTTCCAATGTGGTGCCGAAGGTAGACCTACAGAACAGCATGATGCCGCAATTTTTTGAACCTTGCCAAAACCGCATGAATTTTCAATTTTAGTACGCCTTGACCACCCCCAGCTTACGTATATATACTGTATATGTTTCAAGGGGCTTCAAGGGGTACATGTCCCCTAATATGGCAATACCATGTGATTTTTCAGGGTTTCAAAGGCCTCCACACTTTCTAGCTTACATTTTCCCTAGGATGGTGTGGTTGGGGCATATGCAATTTGGCCAAACATTGCGTATTTTCATAGGTTTGGGTACCCCAGCCTTTGGTAACTTACATTTTTGGAATGCTGAAAGCTTAGAATGGTGTGGTTTTTGGCTGTGGTTTTGATGGTTGTTGTATGTTTTCTTGGGTTTTTTGGAGCCAATATCTATGTACATGTGAAATGATCATGGCCAATCATGGACAAAGTGTGTGAATTTTCAGGGTTTGGTGCACCTTATACCCTTCCAACTTACATTTTCCCAAAATGTTGTGTTTCGTGCATGTGTAGTTTGGCCAAACATTGCATATTTTCATAGGTTTGGGTACCTCAGCCTTTGGTAACTTACATTTTTGGAATGCTGAAAGCTTAGAATTGTGTGGTTTTTGGCTGTGGTTTTGATATGTTTTGATGGTTGTTGTATGTTTTCTTGGGTTTTTTGGAGCCAATATCTATGTACATGTGCAATGAACATGGCCAATCATGGCCAAAGTGTGTGAATTTTCAGGGTTTGGTGCACCTGAGACCCTTCCAACTTACATTTTCCCAAAATGTTGTGTTTGGCACATATGATGGCATTTGCACTTTGGCCAAACATTGCATATGTTCATAGGTTTGGGTACCTCAACCTTTGGTAACTTACATTTTTGGAATGCTAGGAGCTTGGGATTCTATTCGAAATTTATTTATGATTTGAGATACTTGGTTTCTATGGGGCAATCTGTGGAAAATGAAAAATGGCAAGAATTTACACACAACTATAATCAAATATACTTTCCTGACTATTTCCCCGATGGTTCTGGAAAGTGGTGCTTGCAAGTGAGGTGGCAAGCCGCTCATCGGACACTTTGGCAGAGAGCTGCAGAGTAGCTTCTGCGGCCCTGGGCTGTCAGGGATCAAGGGGTTTGATGATTGTCGTGGATGAGACTGTTTGGGCACCCATGTATGAAGTGATGGTTGGCTTGAGAAGTGACCCAGAAGAATCCCTTGCTTATGTAGGTGGGTATTTTGATGCTGAAGAGGACAACAGTTACATTCCACGTGGGGTTTCTGAGCTACCGCTTTCCAAACTCTCAAAAGTGAGTGTACACTATGCTTTGACCCGAGTTGACATCAACAACCATTGCTACATTGTAGACATGATCCCTCGAGCACCTGGAAAAGTTTCTCACACAGCATCACAAGGTGCATGGTTGTGAAACAGGTGAAACATGGATCCCAAATATTCCCGAATATTCCTCAATGATACAGATAAATATGGTAACATTACCTTCAGAATGATATCAACGATACAGTAATGTATTGTTGGCGGATGCTTGTGGTATTGTCCTGTTACTTGTTGTTGCGCTCCTCCTCGGAGGTGCAAAGAAAACACTCTTGGAGTTTGCGAACATCATGGACGCCGCCACCAAAGCCAATTCACAGCTTCCGCCCATTGCAGGATCCTGGGATGGTGGGGGGTCAAACTACTTGGTGAATGCATTGTATTTGGGGTTGCTGCCAGATGGTGTGCGAAAGCAATTGCCTTTCTTCAAGCTGTGCACTGTGAGGAAGATGGAGGGAATCCCAATGTTTTGCTACAGCTCTTTGTTTTACATGAACTCCCATTTCATTTCTGGTTGCAACGATGCACCTCACGTTATGAAGAGATACAGCTACCATTTGGTGAGCGGTTGTAGGACGGTTCGCATGGGTGCATTTCTGGTTTCCTTGACCCCCATGGTTGCTGGTGGCCTTGCATTGAGGGCCTTAGGGTGTGCAGACATCCAAAGCGACAAGGATGCAGCACGCCGCATGAATGCCCTTTATGTTCCAAAGAACTGGCAATCCCCAGGAATCATTGTGAGCCAATTCCTGAATGCCTTGATAGTTTCTGGATGGACAGCATCCACGGATTTCGACTTGCGTCAGGGATTGGCCAATGTTTTAACGGGATACTACCTATTGTTGATCATGACGTGTCAAGCTCAAAATGAAGGAGGAAAAGGGTGGAAGGACATGTTTCTACCTGTGCAAACAGTCCGTAACCTCTTAGATTTATGTGCACACTTCATCATGGCAGCTCTTCACTGGCCAAAATCAATCCCCTGGCGACCCAGAAGTCGCCAAGAAAGTGTGATTGAAGGTACATTTGGCAGGATCAAATCGTACTCAAGAGGTAGTCCCAGCGTAAAAGATGCAATATACGGCACTTATGCTATGCATGCATCCCAGCTCCGCTCAGCAGACGTGTTCCAAAACCTCGAGTGCCAGACAGAAGATCCCCTGACACAATGTGAGTTCAATCAGATGGCATCTGATGCACTTGATAATGCTTGTTGCTTTCAGGCAAGATTGGGCAGGAAGAAGCTGGGAAAATTGTGGGTTGATAGGCTAGGTTGGATAGGTGGTCTTGTCATGTGATGTCATGATATGTCATGCGGCTTGATGCGGTTTGCCAATGTTATCCAATGTGTGCCATTGTTTCATACCTAGATTCATCTAGATTTATGATGATTTATGTAGATTCATCGTTTGTTTTGGTGTTTTTGTCCAGTGCCGAGCAATGGGAAATGTTAATGATGGTAGGCCTGGATTTCTACGGCTTCCACAAGCGATCAAATCAAGCTGAATGTCCTCAAGTGGTTTGACAACCACGGGAAAGAATTGATCAGGCATCGGTTCTCTGGGGATGATGAATCATTGGAACCAGATGGGGTGGGTGTCAGTGATGAGCTCTTTGATGATGATGATGTAGGATTGGAGGAACTAGGTGAAGAAGAAGAGGTCCTTCAAAAGCCGTGGAAGGACGTTTGGGAATGTTTGGGATGTATTGAGTAGCTTTGGGATAATTTGGGTGGAGTGAGATGGTGATTGCGAAATATTGTGAATGATTGTGATGTGATGTGTTTTTGGTTTTTTTGGGTACCTCCTAGTATCACAGCTTACATTTTTCAGCATCGTAGAGATTCAAGATGATGTATAAGCCACGTGCTGAACATAGTAAGGCAGGGTGATTGCGAGCTTTTGGTTACCTCCCATTACCCCAACTTACATTTTTCATTGAGAAGCCCCCAGCTTATCTTAATCTTCTATAATCTTCCCTTATAATCTTCTTGAACATAGAAGCTCATTACATCCCGGTGGTGCTAGCATGCGCCTGGTTTTTATTGCCTCCCATGAGCCCAACTTACATTTTGCAGAGTCAGGTGGGCAAAGATTACCAAATCTCATGATGAAAATTAATTGGTATAATTGTTCTTATTGTATGTTTCCTTTTGGTATTCTTTGGCTGTAGGAGTGGACATGCTCTGAAGAACCCGAGCACCAATTGAGTGAAGAAGGGCAGTTGGAAAAACTTGAAGACAGACATGCCATGCTCAGTGAGTTGGAAAAGCATTTGGACCCAAAACACACGACAGTGACAGAAGAGGACAAACTAGCAGCCGAGAATTTGAGAAATGATCTTCAAAATCTTCAGAAGAGTGAAAAGGATGGCTTGCCTACTTCGAAGCAACCAGATGGTGTATTCAAGGTCCTCCGCAGTGTAGCTAGTCAACATGCAGTCTTCAATCCGGCTGCAGAGGCGAAGGCTTTCTTCGGAGAACGGGCTTGCCTTGCTCGTATGGACATCATGTTCGAGCATTTGAAGAAATTTATCGATAAAGTTCGGGTGGCTGAAAAATTTTTGCCGGGACACCTGGTGGAATATGGTGGAGTGAGATCTGCGGCTATGATATGCTATGATATGTTATGATCGGATATGATCGGTTCTGTTCAAGTAATTTTGGAACGTATATGGTATAGTAAGATATAGTAAGGTTAATCAAGAAACCTCAAGACTATTCAAGAATATTCAAGACTCGTCCAGAATCATCCAGATTGTTTTCATCTTTCGACAGTGTTGAGATGGTGTGATGTGTGTTTTGGGAGCTGGGCTCAAGAAACATATTGTATCTATTTCCATTTCTGTACAGTTGTGGTGATTTCTATCCTTTGGCCCCATGCCTTCTCGAGTAGACCGGAGGGAGAGTGGTTCGGATGATGCGAGCGATGGTGAAAACAGTTCTACTAGTCACACTTCTAGTACCAGTGATGGGCAGGGTAGTGTGGATTCAAGCTCCAGTGGCTATGCTCCAGGCCCATCGGGCATTGTTCAGGGGAAGAGCGGGTCATATATCCCTCATGACCACTACCATGTCCACAATGATGTGTTTCACTTCCGTACGAAGTCCACAGACCACCGTACATGCTACTACCAGACCATCCACCACCATTACCACTACTATTTCCAGATTTCTATTATGAATGGTGGTGCTTCTGCGGGTTCAGCTCCAGCCGATGGCGGTGGTGGTGGTGATGCTACCACTCCGATACCAGTCCAAAATGGTCCTGCTCCTCAAGAAGTTGCGACAGGTGGTAGTGTTGGTGGGGGTGGGATTCGTGATGATGATAGGGAGCCTTCCGACACATCCCCTCCCTCTTGAGCTTCAAGAGAGGATGCAATGGATGAGTCACACAGCATCAAATACAGAAAGTTGAATGCCAGATTCTTCGATCAGGAAGATGAAAGCCAAACTTCAGGTGACTGCCAAGACAAAGTTTCAGAAGATGATGGCAACGATGATGATGGCAATTCAGCCTTGTCATCCCAAAGAGTTCACACATAGAAGTTTGGGTTGTTGAATGATCCAGAAGTGGGGACTTCTGGGTGCTTGAGGATGAGTGAGCATTATTGAGCATTAAGACTTGTGACGGTTTTAGATGCACATGCTTTCTGAAACCAGCGTATTTTACATAACATTGGCCTTGCAACAGATTTGGGAAAACCCAATGCCTACATAGCGCCTTATTCTGTTGCATGCCAATAATTCTTTCATATCTTCTCAGATCGTGTGTCAAATTTCTACTCTTTTTAGTTGTGCTTGGTGTATGTTGGTGTATGTTGATGTTGTGCAAATTTGAGCAGCCAATCAGGGCTACAGGGGAGAGGCTAAGCGAACTTGCCGGAGAAAGGAACAGGGGAGGTATTCGTGCTGATGACTGCAACCTTTTGGTTACCTCCCATTGCACCAACTTACATTTTCCCAGCATATCCCAGCATCATAAAAAACCAGAATGATAAATATAGAATGATAGAATCAATTTCTTGTAAATAGCTATGGGAGGGTGATTGCAAGCTTTTGGTGGCCTTCCATTACTCCAACTTACATTTTCCCAGCATCACTATAAAACCAGAATGATAGAATCAANGATTGCAAGCTTTTGGTGGCCTTCCATCCTTCCAACTTACATTTTCCCAGCATATCCCAGCATCATATAAAACCAGAATGATAGAATCAATTTCTTGTAAATAGCTATGGGAGGGTGATTGCGAGCTTTTGGTTACCTCCCATTACCCTAACTTACATTTTTCATTGAGAAGCCCCCAGCTTATCTTAATCTTCTAAAATCTTCTCTAATCTTCTTGAACATACAAGGTCATTACATCCCGGTGGTGCTAGCATGTGCCTGGTTTTCGTTGCCTCCCATGAGCCCAACTTACATTTTTTCAGAGTCAGGTGGGCAAAGATTACCAAATCTCATGATGAAAATTAATGAGAGTTAGTGAAAGAATATCCCCATGCCACTAAGGTCAAAAGCTCAAGTGGAAGGCAAGGTGAAGCACGAAAACGTTTACAACCAAATGGTGCACGAGTTGGCAAAGGCACGGCAGTTCCAGAAACACACAGGTCAGAGGGCAGGGCGTTTGTGGTCGTGGATGGATGCTCAAAAACGGACAGTCCCCAATCTGAACAAGACAGATGAGAAGTCAGAAGATGGTCCCTTTTTACCTGCCCTGATTTTTCGGCCAATTTGCTGTGAACAGCCTCAAATCTTGGTTTTCCGTGTTGAGTCTGCGGGAATTATTTCCTTCCACCTGGGTGTTGTGTTCTCCGTCTTCCGGGGAGCAGTGAGCACTGTGAAGGGCACACCCCGAAGAATGAGGGTGAGCAAAGCGATGGGTCACAACACACCTGCTGAGGCTGTGGCACGGCTTTTGGTGTTGGAACTTAAGCCACTCCCATTCAACGAGGCTGACCAAACCCAGGAATTTTGCAGTACTGTGATGTCAAAAGCTAGGTTGATTGTTCCAAGCAAAGATGTGGTGTGTGAAGCACCATGTGTCTGTAGTGGAGAACGATCTGGTGTGGCCTTTTTCTCTTTGAATGCTTCGACCTTCAAATGCTTTGTAGACATTCAGGCTGGTAAGACTGATGTAGCAGAGATTTTTGATTCCAAGAACAAGAAACCTGAAGTTCATGAGTCAGTTGCAGACACAACGGTTGGGTTTACTGCAGGTGATTTTCCGCGGGGGGTCAGTGGGAGGAAAGCCATTTTGCAGTTCATGCAAAAACTCCCGGACGCCTATCAGCTCCAGGGTACGAACCTTTTGGATTCAAACAAATGCTACAAGATCGGTGGGGAGAGTCACACTTGGGAATCCCTATCATCACGGGCCTCTTTGTATTTTGAGATGGTTGTCGATAAGGGTGATTCCAAGACATCAGCATTGTCCTTCTCTTCAGCTGTTTACCATCGTTTGGCTAAGTCATTTGGATATATTGGGATTTTGTTGAATGATGTTGAATGGTTATGAATGGTTTTGATATGTTCTGATTATTTTTGTTCGTTTGTGGCAGTGAGATGCGGTAAGGGTTTGGGAATGTTTGGAATATTTTGATTTCCAGGCAATTTGAGGCATTGAAGTTTTTAATCCTCCAATTCAATCCGATACATTCTCATATCGCAACTTACAGTGTTACAGATACATTATAATTATATTATATTCTTACATGTGATATTATATTACGATATATTTACATATATTTGCATATATACATCATTTACTGATATTTACCGCCCTTCTTTTCTCAGGATTGTTCCTGGCCGTGGGATGCATCAGGGCAAGGATTTGGGTCTTCAAGAGCTTCGCATGTTCCTGAAGCTTGTGAATGATTTGGTTCCGAAGGTGTTGACAGTGTGAGCTTCCGATGAAATCCGATGGTGTGTTTGATAGTGCGAGCTAGTGCGTGCCATTTTTGGCTACAGATTGCCCATCATGATGCAAGCATGGTGTTGGCATCAGTTTTTTGTTTTGGGGTGAAGGCAAGATGCGTGTAGGGGTTGCGGTTGCCTTCGGGAAGGCAGCACGTCCTGTGTGAATCTGTGTGATGCTTCATACGGTCTCCACAATACCGATTAAAGAAACCAAACCAATATATATACCAATATAACTCCTGATGTGATTTTTCAATATGTTTGATTCTGATGGCTATTGTTTTCATTTTTTTCCTGATATTTCCTGATATGGATGTGCAGTCAGTAACATTATCTGAAATTAGGGTGCAGTGGCTGGTGAATGCTGGCGAAGCGATGCTCAGACATCAAGAGAGACAAGAGACCGGGCTGGAAAAAACAATTTTGGCAGAATCTGGCTGTGGGATGCAGTTTTGCGATGTTTTGAGGAAGGGGGGATGTGATCTTATGATATCTTATGTGATTTATATATTTATATCCTCTTTGAGATCGACATTCATATTTCAGGATGTTTCATATTTTTTCCTTATTTGATTTTTGTTTTCAGTACATTTCAGCACATGTAACTTACATTTTTGGAGGTTCGCCATGGTTGCTGCAGCCCTAAAATGTAAGTTATCTTTGTTATGGGACCTGCCTAGATGTAAGTTACATTTTCCTACGTCCCCCCCCTTTTTTGGGGGGGGACGTCAAAAATGTATCATTACATTTTTGACGTACCAAAAAATGATGGAAAAAAAAATGTATTCCTTACATTTTGACGGGGGGGAGTCCCCAAAACCGTAAGTTACATTTAGGGAAGGTCCCCCCCCTTTAACGGGGTGGTGATTTTTCAACCTCTTTTTGCAAGCTTGCTTTACAAAAAATCGCAAAAAAACATCGAGTTTTTTGAGCTTTTTTGAAAAGATGCTTGNTTTTGGGGGGGGACGTCAAAAATGTATCATTACATTTTTGACGTACCAAAAAAATGATGGAAAAAAAAATGTATTCCTTACATTTTGACGGGGGGGAGTCCCCCAAAACCGTAAGTTACATTTAAGGAAGGTCCCCCCCCTTTAACGGGGTGGTGATTATATATGGGGATATTTTGATTTTAATGCATCATATGTCAAATGTTCAGTTCATCATCTTACATTTGCATATACTGCATTTCACCTACAGGCCGCCAATTCCATCAAGACTCCAGTTGCTCCCAGGCCACAAACTTGCAATGCAACACGCCCTACGATGCCCGGGTACGTGCCTCCTGTGTTCCTGCGGCCGCCAGTAGCGACTGGACAGCCTTCACGCGCTTCAGTACAGCCAATGTAGGCGCGATGTTAAGGGTGTCGGTCGAAATGGAAACTGCAGATGTGGGAATCATGACTAGATCATATTTGAAAAGTATTTCCTAGATTCCTACTATTTAATATTTGGGGGATACAATTTAGGGTCAAGACGAGGTGTGCTGGTTTCCTTCTGAAGATGATGACATTCTCTAGGACCTGGATTCTTGCTTTGCAAGAAATCCCATGCCATGACGGGGGACGCTTTTGGATGTGTGTTGCATGGTTGGAAACACCGATTGATTTCAATTTGATTTTGCCGTTCTCAAGAGCTTCTAATTGCACGACTCTGATAGCAACTTCCAAATCCGAAGATAGAAAGATCCTGAATTGAAAGTTAAATCTTCAAATCATTTCGCACATCTGGCTCTTCTTTTCCGTCCAACCCTGAAACTCATTCCATTTGAAAAGGAACATCATCTTCTAAACTTCTAAACCTCCATTTGGGGGGGTTCATGATTAATCTTCAGGATGTGAGTTTGTAAATTTTGTCTGAAAAAAATCACCTCTACTGTTGCCAGGCACATGCTTGCGTCCCGCGAGCGCCCCGCAACTTCTACGCGCCACGTCCACAGCTACTACTGCGTTGGAGGTGTCCTTTACAGCAGGGTTACTTGGTGGATTAGAATCGATGCTGCAGGTGTTTCATCTGGAGAAAAATCCTTCTGGTAGACTAAGGTGGCAATGGAAAGTTCATTTTTGTTTGTAGGAAATACATGGAAATACATCTTCAAATGGTCCATTTTCCATTGCGATGTTAGTTTACTGGATTTAAAAGAACACCTCTTAGGCAAAACTCTAAGCACCCATTTTTCTTTAACGATCACACCGTTGCGTTTTCTGAACAAATTTTGGATGCTGAGAACCGATGTTCCATTGAAACCCTCAATGCTCAGTGAGCTGAAGATCTTCCTGAAGTTTGATGAAGAGTTTTTCTTTTGTTTTTTTTGTGGATTAAGTCCAGCCAACCCCCTCCATTAGAAACTCTCCAAGGATAGGGGTAAGATGCCTCTCAGCATCTCAAAAACCAGGGGCTGCAGATTGCCGGGGATTGAGGTGATAGGGGGATGTTTTCGTTCACGTGGATATTTTCGATCCTAGTAAATACGTATGAAACTGTTTATCACTTGACATTTTTCTGATTCCTTTTAAACAATTAATGAAAAACGCAACTTGAAATTTGAAGAAATGCCTTCACACATACCTGAACCATAAGTTAACAAGTAATATTACTATGACATGTTCTCTGAGACCGTTGGAGAGTGTAACAAATGTGTAGCCCTTTGATATGCATAGGTTACCTTCCAGTCTGGTTGGAAGATGATTGTCAACAAATCCAGATGTGGCCTCAGCTAAAAGAGGCTTCCCAGAAATCACCGGCCAAAATTTTGATCGGCTTTGAAAAGCGACAAGATTTGGTGATTCCATCTTATATGTCCTTAAAGGCTTGGGGAATTTCGTGGAGATTCATGAATTTTTCGCACGAAAACTAGTTGGTGGTTTCAAATATTTGTTATTTTCACCCCTATTTGGGGAAGATGAACTCATGTTGACGAGCATATTTTTCAAATGGGTTGGTTCAACCACCAACATGAAAACCCAGGGCTGCCGGAGACTGCGTCTTTGGTGGTTTCGAATTGCAACGAAGTCTCAATGGCATAGACAACTGGATCGCATCGCATCTCGGTGTCACGGTGGGGAGAAGCCATAGGGAAACATCACACAAAAAACAGTAGGAAAGCCATAGGAAACACTAGGAAAGAATTGAATACTGCTAAAGATATTGTTGGTTGATTTGTACCATTTGATTGATGTTGAAACTATAGTTACAGTTGTGAACTTTGATACTCATTCATCACTGCCAGACCGAACAGGAAGTCCTCTGTGATATTACTCATTGTTACGGGCGAATCGATACAGTTGATGATAGTCTCGTCTTGAAGCAACGCTGCAAGCCTTGCAAATGTTGCAACAGCAAGTTCTTGAGCCAACACAGGGAGAGAAGTTTCCACCGCATAAGGAGTCGGGGAGTCACAAGCCAATAAATCTGTTTTTTGAATCTAATTGTGTAATGATTTGAGTCATCTTCGTTTTTTCAACAGATCTTTGCAACTTGTTTCTTTAAAGTTCACCTAAACCTACCTGTTACCCTTGGAACCCATGGAAAAATGAAGGTTTCAATCGCCCCCCCCAAAAAATGGGCTATAACTTATATAACCACTAAAAATTGAAGGTTATAAACCACTAAAACATGGAAGGAAGGTACGTGTTTTTCCCGTTGGTACCCTTCTACCTTAACATCCCACCGTGTCCCGAGGCCATCGACGTGCGGCTCGCTTTCGGTGCGTGCTGGTCCCAGCTGTTTAGTCACAGGCTTACTGGAGGTGGGTGGATGTGAAAGGGGGGTCAAGTTACCGGGGAAGGGTTAACGCTTAACCCGTTTAGCAAAAAACCCAAGGGGTTATACAAGTTAAAGGTCGACCTCCAAGATTCTTTTGTTTGGGATTCCTGGAGATTTTTTCTGAAAGAATATGAAAGAATTGGAAGAAGCTATAGGATGGAAGTGTGGAGGGGGTTCATGTTGTTTTGTTTAGCATAAGACTTTGAGACAACTTTGTTTTGTTGCTTTGTATTTTGCTGCCAGGAGCTAGAAAAGTCAGTGATTAATTACAAAAATGATTTGGGTGATCAACATTTTGCGTCATATGATCATGTGTTTCAAAATTTGTTGACCTCCAAAACAGGTACCTGAAACATGAAAAGCATGAGAATATAATAAAATCCTTTTCAACGCCATTTCGATTGGTCATTTCCTGTTGTTTCTGTCCAACTTGCCACCCACGACTTGCAGGATACAGCCTACTTCTTTCGGGCCAGGGAGTTGTGCAACAACGGAGCTCCACTAAACTCTCCCTGGGGCAATACGGAGGAGCCAGTGGGCAAACGGTGAGAAATATTTAGCAACTGCCAGGGGTGACAACTGCCGGCGATCCAAATGAATGGATCTTGATGACCTTTAGGTGAATCAATACTGTTGATGGAAGAACTCCTGCACCATGGTCCTCCCCATTATTTGCAGGGTTTTGATACATCTTTGGGGGTGCAGGGTTTCAGCCATCAACTGTATGTCGAAACCAACAAGTCCCAGTGTTGTTACCTAAAGGGAATACCTGTATCTTCCCAGCAGATTTCAGGTTTGCAATTGGACAAACCTGTGGGTCCTTTGAATTGATCCATGGATTGGAAAACACTTCAGAAGAAAGAAACAAATCATCATCAATCGTCAATCGTCAATCGTCAATCGTCAATCATCATCATCATCATCATCATCATCATCATCATCATGGTGATATAGTAAGTTTTACCTACTGCTCAGCCAATCCGTTAGACATATCAGCAAAAATCCTCTCCTGCGTTTTTCCAGGAGCCTTTGAGGACAAATGCTGTGCCACCCGTCCGGGGTCCTATAGTGAGAGTGGCCCAATGGATGAGCCTTGAATCTTGTTCGTTTATGAAAGATTCACCTCAGATACCGCCGAAATAGTAATATGTTACTGTACATGCACCAATTCAATGCACTTGTTGTACTTGCATTCTTTAATTGTCTTTCTTTGCGTAATGATGCTTTGAAATGTTAACTCTATAGCTTCCACCCCAAAAAAAACAACAATTTTCTCGAAATTCACTATCATTACAAAAGAAACCTTAATACACTCAAAGGATAATTTAGAAAAAAAAACATGAAAAAACAGGTCCAACCTAACACAACAGAATCAATCCCTCTCTTCCCCCAACCCCACCCCCCCAAAAAAACACCTCCATTTTATTGACCTTTTCCCTATACCTCTTCGTATCTTTTTCGGAGCTTCCCAGGTGGGTCAACCTTTGACTATCGACCCCATTGGTTCCATTACGGGACTTTTGGCACCACAAAGGCGCGTGAGATTTGATGTGTTTAAAATCGGTGAATTTTCTATGGATTGTACCAATGGTAAACTAGGTGGTGAAACTTCAAAGATTTTTGTTATGTTCACCCCGAAATTTTGGGAGAGAATATTTTTGGATTTTTGTTTCCAAACATCAAATCCAATTAATGACGAGATGAAGAGAAATTCAGATGGAAACTCTCCAATCAGCTACATATCAGACAAATGAGCAGTTTTTGGGTGATGTAAAGCTTACTTTCTTTGGAGGTGTGTATGGAGTCAGGTGTAGGTTTTTTTTGGAATCTTTTGTCAGACTCCCGAGAAGCTGATGTATATGCTGATGTCATGGGGTTCAAGGGTGTGAACTTTACTAAAACACGACTTTCACCCATCAGAAAAGGGTACAGGATGTGCTCAAAACACTTTGGATCCTTAGAAGGTCTACTTCCAATGGATAAACTGGGTGGTTTGAAATATTTTGGTTAGGTTCACCCCTTGTTTGGGGAATGATGAACCCAATTTGACTCATTTTTTTTTTCAAATGGGTTGGTTCAACCACCAAGTAGATAAACAGATTCCCACAGCCTGAAGAAGGGTTTCAGCAAAAATCTCCCTGAGGCTGATGCTTTTCTTTGCTACAGACTTGGATTTGGGCGATCTCAGCGTGGAGTGGGGGGGTCTCAGTGGTGGGGTCCCTGGAATGGTTGGGATGCCATTTAGCTTGTTAGGTGATTTAACTCCCAACAAAAATATGTTTTCTTGTTGCGGATCTCTTTGGAATGGCTAGAGGACCTGTAGCCAAGGATCTTGAATCGATCTTGAATCGTTGAAGCCATGGTTTCAAAGGCAAGTACTTGCACACCATGGATCGTGATGAAACAGATCATTCCGGCTTTAACACCTTTTTGACTCCTCTTTTCCACATCCAGTGTTTGAAGGGAGAAACAACCATTGCACTGCGAGCATATAGTCGCAATATGTCGGATTTGTTTGACATTGGGGGCCCAATTTTTCTTCATCACCATCCTCCGTATCATCTTCATCATCATGATAAGCCCTGCACATGCTCAACTAGGTTTTTCTTTCCTTTTATTTGAGGCTCAGCATTTGTCCATCATTGGTGGGCACCGCAGAAACCCCTGGAGCCTGCAATTGTGTTGCTTGGCAATGCCATTGTGTTGCGCACAAAGCATCATCAATCAGCTTCCTTGTTAAACATGTTGTGGGTGCACATCCTTTGTTGAGTCCCCTGCTGAAATGGGTGTTTCCTTAAATGATGGTACCCCCAAAACACCCCAAAATGATCATTTTTAGTAGGAAAACCCATGGTTAATTGGGTGCCACCATTTTAGGAACCCCCCAAATAGGGTGGGCTTCTCTTGTCAAGTACTTGTACGGTACATCATCATGGATTGATTTCAGGATCTCATCTTGTAGCCAGTTGTGGAGGTTTCTAAATCGGTGGGGAAAATGGTTGCCGATGATACCCTCCAGGAAACTAACATATCCCCCAAAAAATGCCATTTTGAAGATGATTTTCCCAACTTCCCAAGGTGGGATATGTTAATCCCCTGGAGGGTATTCTGTGAGGTGGTGAATGTTTCAATACCAAATGTGTTGTTTTTTTGTAATCATGGAGGAGCCACCTTTTTAGAGATAGACTTTCTTCAAATTTCGTTTCAGTCCCTGAAGCTAAGGAACCACCGGAACCACCTGGTAGTTTGCACCCTTTTTTCTGATTCTACCAGGAAACGTCTTCATATATATTCCTTAATCGCAGTTAAAACAAAAAACTATGTAACAAAAAACTATAGATTTTTTAAAAGGAGTTAAAAACTGTTAGTTGCACAGAAATCTCCACTTTTGTTCTACCACTGGGACCTTCCATCCTGTTTTGATCTAAGCAGTGACCAAAACCTTGCCTTTTTGCTGTACGTATATTTATACACATAATTATATATAGATATGCATACATATGGGATTATACTTCCCAGTTTCATAAGGATTATGATAAGGCATTGTAAGGATCCTGTGACCATGAACCAATCAGGATGACTCATGGAATGTCAGGATTTTGTTGCACGGAAATTCCCCAACTGAGGTCAGTGCTGCAGATTGTACTTCGAATTGTGTGACTCGCAGCCAGGTATCAGTTCCTCGGTGGGTCAGCAGTCAAACGTTTGAAAGATGCCAATGGGATGGTGTTTTCCGTGTTTTTTTTCATGAAGCATTCAAAAAATATATGGAAAAGCAATTGGGTGTGAAATTTACCCATTACTAACAGAGATTTGTTCATATCACAAAGCCTCTAATCATCATCCAGTCGATGTGGTTTCAACCAAAAAATCAAAATCCACTCATCCATTCCATCAATCCGCATTCCATCAATCAATTCCCAGCAGCATTCCCCCAAAAAAATCGAGGGATCATCACCCCCAGTGTGAACCCCCCCCCTGCCGTGCCGTGCTGAGGTTGCGCTGCTGAGTGCCCGCGTGTTGTTGGTGGACTTCTCCACGCCTCTGCCTCGGCCCTTGACGAGTTGTCCCTATGCAGTGGCGGTGGAGGAAAACGGGGTTGGTGAGGGGTCAGGGGGGGATGATGGTGAAACCACACACTGAAACCAAAAACAACCATGGGTTCCTGGAAGTCTTTCAGACCATTAACAAAAATAGTCCCCTGGATGTTGTTTTTTCTTTATAAATCCCTACCTAAAATCATGGTCGAACTTCCAAAGTCGACTATTTATTTTGATCGTTTTCGGACCCCTCAGGGGCCCGGTAGTTGATGGGCAATTTTTCAACCCAAGATCTTCAGGTTGCTTGGACATTAGATTTTCACATGTTCGATTTGAAAGCCATTTAAGGTGTGCATCTCATATGGCGGACCCTAGAAGTTGTACAGATGACCATAAAGCCGCCATGACCCCACAAAATCCAAAAATAATGGTTTGGGCCACCTAAAAACCAGGGTCATTTACCATCAAAACCTCTAGGTTTGGGGGGCCCATGGAGACTATAAAAGATTGAGCCTTCAAATTCAAGCAGATACTCTCACGAATCGAAACAGCCTTTCCCCATCCTTTCCCCATTTGCCACTCGATAGCATGGATTCCAATCACCATGAGAGTTGACATGAAGATTTTCCAGGATCCCTTCAAAATATGACTGTTCTACCCTATATATGTTCCCAAAAATATAAGGGATAAAATGAAGGCACATTATTTGATAGAAGTTGATATAGTTGTATAGGATACGTATACCCGCCGCACCATGGAAGAGCCCATGTGTATCCACCTTTGCAATGTTTGCATCTTGAAAGGCAGGTTTCCTGAAGACACAGTTAACACCTTCGAAGCTCTCTGAAAGGCCGGAGGGGAACCAGAAGGGATAAAGTAGAAGCAGAGTAAAGGAAGTGTTATGTTTAATATTGGATGCATACTATCAAATATATTAATATATATATACGTAGAGTACTTTTTCGGTACTCTAAATGTATGGTAAGTCAGCCGGCCTAGGGGATTTCCAACACTCACGTACGATGTTTACAGCACTGGATCACAGGTGCTGTGCGGATAATCCTTGAGTTTGGTGATTTAACTTGATGGAGAATCCCCCGGTCCCTGAAGGACCGACATTTGTGAAACGCAGCGCGTCGAAAAGGGGCAAAGTAGCAATAAACTCAACAAACTCAATGACTCTTTCTTGAGCTCAGAAAAGATTTGATGTTTCTTTCTAGTGAATACCAACTGCCACTAAGAATGGAATGACGATTTAGTATGATAAATTTATGGACAGGCCCAATACCCGGTCAGATTAGTTCAGGGTTCTTCTGGCATTGGGACACATGTTAATTCTTCTGATGCATTAGGAGCATGTGAAATGGGTGCATGCCATGCATCTCCTTCAAAGAAATGTCATTGGACACATACTTGCACTAGCTAGGGTAAGAATTTGTAATCAGCGAGATATTTACCATATCAACAGGTCAGGATTTGTCCAGGAAACAGTTTGAGATAGGTGAAACCTAGATGGGATTTTGATGGAGGAATCAGGATCTGAAGTGCTCGCTTTAAAAGGTATCTTCTGTGAGTTATTGCCAACAATGAATTCCGTGAATCTGGGAAACACTGGCTTCATGCTCCAGTCTACTTTCAAACATCCACGATTCGGCATCCATCGGGGCGAATTCGGCGTGAATCACTAGCAATTTTTTAACCTGCTTTTTCTCATGAATTTGGGTGGAATTGAGAAGCCCACCCCCATAGCTGCTTTGATACTGTTGATGGTTCAGAAATCCGAAACAGGATGTATAAAATCCTCTAAATAATGGGATAAACTACCTATCAACTGGTGCAAGATTTCTTCCATCATCAGTAGCTTTTAGATCTTATAGATTCCATTAGATTCTCCCATCCCCGAAACATGAAACATGGCCCCTTTTATTTAATTCTTCATTGTAGTTCCATCTTCTTTTGTAACCCAAGAAGATAGTACTTGTCCCAGAAATGTTCTGGAAATATCTGGAAATGCACTATATATACACTATACAAGATACATCTTCAAAACACCTGAAGCAAACCTCATCAATCTATTTGAAAAATTAAATGGCAAAACCAAGGCCATGAACAAAATCCAATCAAAACCTTCAACCCCTTCCTGAGCTGTCCGGATCTGATGCCCTCGGCAGATTCGCTTGGAGTTTTGACTATACGCCACCAACGCCCATTGGTTCCGTGTCATTGCATTCCAGCACTACCACCTCCTTGACGGTGCGCAGTTTGCAGGGGTTGCAGGGGTGTGTGGGTGTACAACAATTTGGCGATGCTTCCTGGAAAGCCAAGGAAAGCTTGAAGAAATCTCAGATGAAACGTTGGGGAAGAAAAAAACTCCTTGAAGTTAATTTTGTTAACAGTTGTCAGGTCTCAGATGATTGATATGGCCAAGTTTTTTTTTCAAACATTTGATACACATGGCCACATAGATTTGCATATTTTAGATGGGTTTTTAAAAGGCACATGTTTGGTGGGAAAACTTCCTGTACTTCTTCAAGGAATTGGCTGATATGCCATACATGGATCCTATGGGTTACACATGGTATAATATAGTATGATATAAACATAGAATTTGTACTGATGCAGTGGCCATGATACTTGACTATTATGAATGGAGTTAATTATGTCCATATAGTGATGGAGTGACAGCTTGGAGCTTCCGCCCATCATGGTGTCATCATGCGGGTTGCATGGTTCCTTGGCTTGGGCTCACAGTGTGAAGTAGAAATTCTTTGCTGACCTTTTCAAAAAGTCTTGAAGAGAGGATGTCGCAGATGATTCAATTACATGTAGCTTTGCCCAATGGGCATGCTGAACTTCTCACACTTCGGCCTTCTTCCACTCTTCAAGATGTAAAGGCAAAGGCCCAACGAGTCTTTGGGAAACAGTGCCTCAGACTTATCACCGCGAAGAATCGAGTCCTGGTCGATCTTAACCAAACATTAGAAGAAGCAGAGATAGGAGAAGGAGAGTGTCTTACAGCTCTCGTACTTCCAACACAACTGGCAGCAACAAGCCATTCCTTTGCTACCTTGCAGTGTCCTGGAGATAGAGCAGTAATTACCTGGGGCAAGAAGTACCATGGTGGTGACAGTTCGCGAGTTCAAGATCAGCTCACGGGTGTTCACCAGATTCAAGCCACGGAAAAGGCTTTTGCTGCAATTCTGGAAGATGGATCCGTTCTAACTTGGGGTTTTGGCAGTGACAGTTCCCATTTTCGAAATCAGCTCCAGGGTGTGCAGCAGATTCAAGCCGCAGATGGGGCGTTTGCTGCGATCCTAGCAGATGGATCCGTCGTCACCTGGGGTGACCCATACCATGGCGGTGACAGTTCCGCGGTCCAACATCAGCTCAGATGTGTGCAGCAGATTCAGGCCACGGAAAGTGCCTTTGCTGCAATTTTGGAAGGTGGATATGTGGTTACATGGGGTCATGCACTCCNAGTTCGGCAGTTCAAGATCAGCTTAAGGGTGTCCGGCAGATTCAGGCCACATGTCAGGCATTAGCTGCAATTCTGGCAGACGGATCTGTCGTCACCTGGGGTGATCCAGAGAATGGCGGTGACAGTTCGGCAGTACAAGACCAGCTGCGGGGCGTGCAGCAGATTCAGGCCACAGATTCAGCATTTGCTGCGATTCGGGCAGACGGATCCGTCGTCACCTGGGGTGATGCAGAGAATGGCGGTGACAGTTCGGCAGTACAAGACCAGCTGCGGGGCGTGCAGCAGATTCAGGCCACAAATTCAGCATTTGCTGCGATTCTGGCAGACGGATCCGTCGTCACCTGGGGTGATGCAGAGAATGGCGGCGACAGTTCGGCAGTGGAACATGAAATCAGATATTATGTGTAGTCTATTTGTTTTTGCCGAACCGCAAAGCGTGAGGTTGTTGTTGGAACTTGTGTTCAGCTGTGACTCTTTCCTGGACGCTTTTTTTGCAAAAAAGGGCAGCTACAAACGCAACCTGCGGCCACACAATGTTTTGTTTGGCAAGGGAACGTGGTGCAACCCAATTTGATCTTGGCACGCATGAAACTCACAGTCAATAAACATCTCCAAGACGACTGTATCCTGGCTCAAGATGTTGTTTGTTCATTCTCCTTCGAGGCACTTATTGATTTGACTTTGGAAAGACGGCGGTCTAACTCTATTAGCCACTAATAGCCATAGCCTCAAAAACCCTTGCTGAGCTCGGATAGTTTTTGATTCACATTATCCGCAAAACCTTTGAGTTTCTTTTAAGATATCAACACTTGGGATATTGTGACACTCCGCCTTTCCAGTGGGTGCTATATACGTTTTTTGTGTTGTTTCTTGGTTCACCTTTTACCCATTATCATTTTGTTTAAGGGGAGTCCATCGAATAGGATACTTTTTCCCGGCACCGGCTTGGCAGACCTGACCTCAGTTATTTTCTGTCCCGCCAAGAAACAAAACACTTTGCAGGGAGGGTTCATCATCCCATAGGATCCATGTATGGTATATTTACCTACATTTGCTACATTTACCATAAAAAATCAACCAAATGTAGGTAAATAGATACCATACATGGATCCTTTGGGCATGTCTTCATCCATTTTCATCCCCTGTGGTGGTATATTGGTCAAAGGGACCGTCATTCCCTGTCCCATTTTCTCCTAGCATTTTACAGTCGCAACAACACCATCTTCCAATTTTTGTTTGCCATTCTCAATTATTCATAAACTCCCCCGGACCTGCCAACAAAGAAAGACATAAAGATATTTCTACATACCAGCTCTTTTTTTTCAAAACCACTTAAGGATTCCTTCAGTTTTTAACGGTTTTATTTCTGCTTCCACGTTGCTTGGTTCCTTCCTGCAACCCCGTGGTAGATCGAATCGCCGCAACCCGGCAGATGCATGTCTTCTGGGATACACCAATGACGGTGACCTGTGGAGTGCGAGATGGATCCGGAGGTCCGACCTTCCAAGGTGAAGCATTTCCTCGGGGAAACAATCCCTTAAGGTTGGTGGAAATGTGATGAAATTTTCAGGCCGGGAATATTAATACATATGAGTACAATGAGTATCATGATGTATCATGTAGTTTATTTATATATACATGTTTTTGTGTTTGATAGAGATGATATCGGTACTTTTTGGTACATCAGTAGTAGTTTGATATTTTGTTGGCCAATATGTGTCCTCCAAGAATCAAGGGAGGTTGGTGGAAAGTTATGTCCAAACCAAGAGTAGTTGATATAGTTAAGTTCGCAAGCAAGGTCTCCAGTTTTTCCATAAAGGTAAGATGCACATGTTGCTAAATTGAAGGCCACACCACAATTCTTTGACCTTTCTTGAGCAAACCAAACCAATCCCATCATCCCACAATCATTATGGAAAGTCAGCCTAACGTAACCCCCTTAAACCGAAATAATGGTTTTTCTAGCCGGCCTTATTAAGGGTTTCCCCAATGGGTTTTCATAAGCCTTGATCATAAGGCCTTGTTTCGGGCGGGGTATGTTGGGTATGTTGGGGGAGGCAGGTTGACGTTCTCCCAGTTTCAACCTCAGATGATTCCTGTCCGACCCCAAGGCCTTGCACAAGTCTCCGCGCCGGAGGATTTCACGGGCGCCCGTGAATTTGTGGAGGTGGTGAATTTGTGTTTTTTTTGTTTTTGTTTTTTTCGGAGAAAATTATTGTGAAAAATTTTGGGTCGGATAATTACCTCACCTGATGATCTGGTGGATTTGGATGAGATAAAGGTAAGCAAAAGTTGATGTTCCATCACTTTTGGCCGTTTTTTTTTGGCGTAAAAAGATAGGTTTCAGAGGCGCCTTGCCAGGTGCGAATTGATGGACTGGTGCCCTTCACGCAGTACAGCGTCGTTTGCACAGGTGCTTGCCTGAGGGGAACCTATACTGGACATGGTTTGTTTGTAATAAAACATGTTTGTTTTTTTTAACTGGTTGCTTTCAAGTTACAGGAGATACAAGATGGGTCGCTACTAGGTACAAGTGGAGTTATAATGGCCTTATACATGGGTAACTGCGGTTATAAGTTATAACCCCTATAAATGGAGTTATAACTGTACTTATAACTGGTAAGGCCTATCTTGTACTCTATTTCCAAGTTTTTCTTGTGGATGGTGATTTTTTTGGGTTTCCAACAACACCTGAGGTTCTGCCATTGGCGACAGCATTCTGACTGCCAGCGTGACCTGGTTCCGATAAATCTGGGAAGCACTTGGGGCATGCCTAAACCTTGTAACAGTGGGTGAGTACCCCGCCAAAAATTAACAGGTTCCAGGGTCACTTCCAAACACCACTTTTGGGTCACTTCCAAACACCACTTTTGGGTCACTTCCAAACACCACCATTTCGGGTCACTTCCAAACACCTTTTGAGGGTCACTTCCAAACACACGTTGAGGGTTTTGGGGGCTGGGACAAGGGAACTTGGGGTTTAGGGGTGGGGGCTTGGGAATTCCCCTTACACCATTCAAGGGTCACGTTTAAGGTTTTGGGGGCTGGGACAAGGGAACTTGGGGTTTAGGGGTGGGGGCTTGGGAATTCCCCTTACACCATTCAAGGGTCACGTTTAAGGTTTTGGGGGCTGGGACAAGGGAACTTGGGGTTTAGGGGTGGGGGCTTGGGAATTCCCCTTACACCATTCAAGGGTCACGTTTAAGGTTTTGGGGGCTGGGACAAGGGAACTTGGGGTTTAGGGGTGGGGGCTTGGGAATTCCCCTTACACCATTCAAGGGTCACGTTTAAGGTTTTGGGGGCTGGGACAAGGGAACTTGGGGTTTAGGGGTGGGGGCTTGGGAATTCCCCTTACACCATTCAAGGGTCACGTTTAAGGTTTTGGGGGCTGGGACAAGGGAACTTGGGGTTTAGGGGTGGGGGCTTGGGAATTCCCCTTACACCATTCAAGGGTCACGTTTAAGGTTTTGGGGGCTGGGACAAGGGAACTTGGGGTTTAGGGGTGGGGGCTTGGGAATTCCCCTTACACCATTCAAGGGTCACGTTTAAGGTTTTGGGGGCTGGGACAAGGGAACTTGGGGTTTAGGGGTGGGGGCTTGGGAATTCCCCTTACACCATTCAAGGGTCACGTTTAAGGTTTTGGGGGCTGGGACAAGGGAACTTGGGGTTTAGGGGTGGGGGCTTGGGAATTCCCCTTACACCATTCAAGGGNCACCATTCAAGGCTCACTTCCAAACACACGTTTAGGGTTAAGGGGGCTGGGACAAGGAACTTGGGGTGTAGGGGTGGGGCTTGGGGACTACCCTAACACCATTCAAGGCTCACTTCCAAACACACATTAGGGTTTTGGGGGCTGGGACAAGGGAACTTGGGGTTTAGGGGTGGGGCTTGGGGACTACCCTAACACCATTCAAGGTTCACTTCCAAATTCACGTTCAAGGGAACTTCAACCCCAACCCCAAACGCTACAACCCTACCGAGCCTGTGCACTTCTGCAGGGGTGCCATCTCGATTTTTCTTACCCCAACCCCAAACCCACATCCAAAAACAGACGTATCTGTCAAAAATAGATCATTGGCCAACTCCAAGATAAGACTTCATAAAGACCTCCAAATAGAGGTCACCAATTATATTGCGATCATGTTTTTGGGTCGAACATTTTGAGTGTGTTTTTGACTACACGTACATGAGGGTAGTATACTTTTTGCTGTTGGGATGTTTTAACATCAACACCCCAGGAGGCTTACTGTGAAATCAGTGTTTGGTTCAACCGTCCTTAGTGGCATACCGCTGGCAGCTGTGGTTCCGCTCCACATAGTTAGGTGACGGCCGATGGCGTGTCAACAGAACGGGACACCGATGACACTGTTCGCAGCATCACTTTGAACATCCAGGAAAGAGTGGGGATTAAGCGCAGATAGTTGCTGGAAGAATTCCTGCACCAGTTGATATGTAGTTTATCCCACTATTTAATTATATACAAGGTTTTATACATCCCAGGTGGTGCAGGATTTCTTTCATCAACAGTAGTACATGAAGTACCAGGTTAGGTTTCACAATTTGCTGGTCTTCACACGATCTTGCAGTTGTTTTGTTTTGCCGGCAAGTATCAGAAGCTTGTGCCTATGTTGTCAGGGTCCAGTGAAATGATGTGAAATGCATTGGTTGTATTCTGCACGATTATACAAATCTACTTGAACCTTTCTTCAAGATATCTTACAATTCTTACTTAGGAAATTGTAGGATTGTTCAACTATTTTTTAACTAGCATTGATACACCTTTTGCTTCTTTTCATATACATAGAACTTTGCAGAGTCAAGTGTACAGTATTTCCCCATGTCCTCATGGACCCAACCGGAGGCTTTGTGTAGCGATGATACAGTTTTTACCCCGGTGCTTGGTGCACTCTATCCTCCGCACCTTGGCGGCCCAATTGTCAAGTTTGCTAAGTTTACTGTGCAAATTTTTTGTGCTATTTGCATATAGCATATATATATACACTAATATTACGTATAT